>PVJH01002894.1:0-155888 GCA_004026705.1 Nesogale talazaci
GACTGCCTCCTGATCCATGTACAGGGTTCATGTGAATACAAGTAAGTATTCTCAAATTCTCATTCTTGGAAAAATTATACATGGTTTGTTATGCCATGGAATTAACATTTAGAATCAGTATGGTAGTGGTAAACAACTTTCTGAGCATCTCTGTTTGCAGCCAAGTTCCATGTGATAGCAACAATGATATTCTTCATTCCATGTCTGCTTCTGAACTGAGCTTGAATTTCAGGCATTTCCCTGTCAATGCTGTGTTGTGACTGATTTGTTTTACTTGTGTGTGATGTTAGTGATATTACTAAACAATTCCTATATTCATCTATTGGGTCACCATTCTTTGTAATAGAAGCAATAACAGCAGCAGAAGCACACAAGATTATCTGGTGAATTAAACAATAATAAGAAACATTTAAAATATTAAATTAAAAATAACTTCTACAAATAATGGCAAATTGCAGGACCATCATTCATGGTAGTTTGTCAGGTAGTTCATGATATCATGATCTGATGTGATAAATAAAAGGATTAAGAGTCAGAAATAACACATTTAATCTCGCCAAAGGCTGGAGCAAAAGCTTGATTAAAGTAAGATGATCATCTCTTGCTGAAGAAAATTATTTCCCTGCTAGAAGAAAATTTACTCTTCCTGAAGAAAGATGCTATTAAGTTCTATCCAGTCAGTTCTGACTTTTAGTAAACTCTTACATAAATGCAATGAAACAATGCTAATTCTTGGGTCATTCTTACAAGCCTAGGTGAGGTTGAGACCTATTGTGGCAGACAATATGTGAATTCACTTTGTTGAGTGTTTTCTTTTTCTCTGATCTTTTTCACAAAGTGTGATATCCCTTTCCAAGGGTTGGCTCCTGTTCTTCCTGTTAATATTTCCAAAGTAAGTGAGGCAGTATCTGAACAGTCATGATTCTAAGAGGCATTCTGGATGTACATCCTTGAAACAGACTTGTTCATTTTCCTGGGCATCCATGGAAAAATATCTAAATATCCACAGAAAATAAATGCCCCATCTTAACATAATATCAAATATGGGATTGACACACTGGGATTGACTATAGCATGATAGAAAAACAAAAGGAAAAACATATAGTAGAAGTATAGATATTGAACCCACTAGACAGAAGTTATCAAGAATAAGGAGAATAAAGGTACAAAAATTTACCAGAGGGGCTGAGACCCGGTGGCATAGTGGTTGTGCGCAGGACTGCAGCCCACTGGGCTGGGGGTTCAATTCCAGCAGTGGGGCTGGGCCTCCTACTCCCACCACCAGAGAGCAGTGATGCCCACAAAAAAAAAAATTTACCAGAGGATGTGAATCGATAAAAAAAAAAGTTCTAAAATTGCAGCAAACAAAAAGTAGATTCAAAATCTAAGACATGTTTTTACTAAATGCAATAGTCAGGTTGTCTATCAATTTGGCTAAGTTAGGATTCCTAGTTTGGAAGTCAATGCCTATGAACCTCCATATTTTGTCTAATTCAACATAATCATTTTCTCAATGAGATCTGATGCAAGACGTCAATCAGTTTTAAGAAAATATGGGGGGATTGTGACCCGCTCACTCAGGTAACAGCCACAAAACTACTGAAAGGCAGATTCCTCAGCGTGTGTGTGACCCAGTGTAAGTAACACTGTGGGGAAGCAAGTTTGCCTATTGTTGGATCGAGATTCTGAAACTGGCTCATCACGCTTGCTCTTTGGTCAGCCAAAGCCTTCCATATTATCTTCCAACCCTGGGAACCATCAGCACCCTGCAAAATGACCTGCTAACCTTAGATCCATAGACTCTGCAGCTAAAAACTTAACTTACAGACCTTAGATAAATCTGTCTCAGAATCCTCCAGCTTCCCTGTTTCCTCTATCTGATTCCAAGTTCATTACCTCTCAAAGCTGTGTAATTAAGGGGAAGCCCTCAGATTCACATCTGTGGCATAGACTTGAACTGGACTAGAATTAGCTGCTTCTGAAATTGTGTGCCACCACTTGTCTGTCAGTTTGTCTTCCTGTGATGCTAGTAGCTATGTCACTGGTATTTCAAAGGCCAGCAAAGTCACCCAAAGTGAACAGGTTTCAAGCACACCTTCCAAGGTGTGACAACCAAGAAGAGACAACAAAGAAGGAAGTGGCTTCTCACTTCAAAGGAAAGAACTTTTGAAAACCTTATAACTCCCAAACATCGAAGGTCTAATGAACTGAATCAGATCACGGTCAGAGACAGTCCTGGATAATGTGACCGCCAGGCATGAGGGCACTGGAATCATGACTGCGGCTGAGCTGATTTCTCAAAGCAGAGTCCAGTGTGGTAACCTGAGTACAGTACAGCCTGTGGGAGGGAGCCTTTGGAACTTCATTTGTTGATGCTGTTCCATGCAAGGCAAGGAGAGAGGACTGAAAAACATATGCTAATGATTGGGATTTGAAAACTATGAAGTATGAACCTAGGATAATTGCAGACTTCAAAAAAGAAATGAAGCACATGAAGATCAATTTCCCAGATGTTAGTGAGCTGAAATGGTCTTGTATTGGCCATTTTGAATGAGAAAATCATATGATTTACTATGCCAGGAATAACATAATCAAGAGGAATGGCATGACATTCATTGTAAAAATCCAACATGCAGTACAACATTGTCTGTGAGAAGATTATATCTGTCCTCCTTCAAGAAAGTCCAACCAATACAACTATTATTCAAATTTAACCATTAAAGTTAGTGATACTGAGATTGAATAATTCGATCAATAATTTCAGTCTGAAATTGATCAAACATGCTCAGATGCATTGATAATTATTTGCCATTGGAATGAGAAAAGTCCGAAGCAAAGAGGAAGAAGTTGGAAAATATAATCTTCATGAAAGAAATGAAGCTGGAGATCACATGACAATTTTTAAAAACTAATGACTCATTCAAAACAAATATTTTTTTTCAACAACACAAAAGGAAGATATACACATGAACTTCACCAGATGGAATACACAGAAATCAAATTAACTACATCTGTGGGAAGACACCATGGAGACACTGAACATTAGCAGCTAAAACCAGGCCAGGGGCTATCTGTGTAAGAGACCACTAAGTGGTCATATGGAAGTTCAGAATGAAGCTGAAGATATTTTTTAGAGTTAAAAAAAGGCCACAACATAACATTGCGGATATATAACCTGAATTTTGAGAATAACTGAAGAACAGATTTGATGCATTGCACACGAGTCCCAGAAGAACTGATGAGCTGTGGGATGTTATCAAGAACTTCATTCAAGAAGAAATCCAAAGGTCATTTAAAAAAAAAAACAGAAAATGAAGACAGTATCTTAAATTGCTAATACTTAAATAAAAAGCAGTTAAGCAAATGGAAGAAGTAATGGATTTCAAAAGCTGGATATAAAATTCCACAGGCAGCTTGAGAAAACACCAAATATTATAAAATATGCATATGTAAAGTTGCAAAGCTAACTGTGAGGAAAGAACATGAGCTCAAGAGAAACACCAAGCGTTGAGTTACAACATTCAATCATTCTTCAGGCAAAATAGTGGGTGAGGCATGAAGCGCCAAGAACACATGCGAGGAGTGCACAGGCTCATCTGCCAAAAGGAACTTGTTGGCAATCCCCCGCTTCGGGAAGTGGCATATGTTCAAGAACCAATGGTATTGAAGGAAGTGCAAGCTTCACTGAAAGCATGGGCTAAAAAGTCTCCAGGAACGGATGCATTACCAATTTAAGTATTTCCAACAAGCTGATGAAACTGGGAGCAATGGTCTCTGCCAGAAAATTTTGAAGACAGCTATTTGGCCAACTGGTCAGGGGCTAACGGCATGAGGAATGTAAAAAAAGGTTGAAACTTCAAGGATTTTGTCTTTCTTAGATCCACAGTCGATGTTCATGGAAGCAGTAGTGAAGAACTCCAACCATCTATTTTGTAAGGTACATCGGCAAAACAAAGCCGCTTTAGAGTATGGAAAAGCAGGGATGCTACTTTGAGGATTAAGGCACAGGTGGCCCACATCATGCCTGGTATTTTCAATTGTCTCATACGCACGTGAAAGTGGAACACTGAATAAGGAAGGCCCATAAAGAATCAAGGCATTTGACTTGTGGGGCTTGAGAAGAATATTTTAAAATAACCAGGACTGCCAAAAGGCTAACCTGATTTGTCTTGGAAGAAGTATAGTCAGTGTGTTCCTTCAAGGCAAGGATAGCAAGACCTCATCTGACATACTTTGCACATATGAACCAGGAAAGCCAAGCCCCTGGAGAAGAACTCCTGCTTGGTGAAGTGAAAGAGCATCAGAAAGAGGAAGAACCTCAATAATATGGGGCTGACACCATTGCTACAATGATGGACTCAGGCATAGGAACAGTTGCAAAGATGGCACTAGGCAATCCCAAGCTTCTTTCTGTTGTGCGTAAGATTGCAAAATGTATTAACCAACTCGATGGCACATAACAATTGTGTGTGAGCCAATTTCTTGATATAAAAGTTTGCGTCTGTGTTAGCTGCTGTTCCTAGCAGCATTTTGTACAGCAGAACAAAAGCTTCTGGGTCCTGCATCATTCGCACAATTACTTTCATGTTTGAGCCCATTGTTGCAGTCACTGTGTCAATCCAGCATTTTTGCTGCCGCACCACTTTCCCAACGACACTGTCTTTCTCCAGGGACTGATCTCCCCTAAAAGTATGTCCAAAACATATGAGACAAAGTCTCATCATTCTGGCTTCCATGAAAGATTGTGGGTATCATTCTTCTGTGACAGATTTTTTTTGGTCAGTCTAGAGTATTTTCAATATTCCTTACCGGCACTGTAATTCAAATGCATTGATTCATCTTTGGTCTTCCTTACTCAATTTCCAACTTTCACATCAATATGAGGCAATTAAAAATACTACAGCTGGTATTTTCAAAGTATTTTCAAAGTCACATCCTTGCTTTTCAATCTAAAGAGGTCGTGTGCAATAGATTTACCCAATGCAATGCATCTTTTGATCTCAACAACTGCTTCCATAATCATTAATTATGGATCCAAGTAAGACAAAATTATTGAATACTTCAAAGTTTTCTTCATTTATTATGTTGTCACTCATTGGTCCAGTATCGAGGATTTGCTATTTCTCTATATTGAATTGAAATGCATACTGAGTGCTAATAATCCTTGATCTTCATTAATAAGTGTTTCCAATCCTCCTCATGTTTCAGCCAACAAGCTCATGTCATCTGCATATCACGGTTGTTAATAAGCCTTCTTCCATTCCTTATAAATGCATTCTTCTTCATATAACCCAGTTTTCTGATTATTTGCTCAGCATACAGGTTAATTAAGTATGGTAGTAGGATTCGATCCTGATGCACTCCTTTCCTGATTTTAAACCATGCAGTGCAGTAGCCCCTTGTTCTGTTCCCAACACTGCCTCTTGATGCACATAAACACTTTGAAGTACAGGTTCCACGTGAACATTATGAAGTGTTCTGAAATTCCCCTTCCAACATGGTCCATAGTTTGTTATGATTCACATATTCCAATACCTTGGCATAGTCAATAAGATATAACTGAACTCCTTTCTTATATTCCCTACTTTCAGCCAAGATCTACCTGATGTCAACAATGACATTCTTTGTTCTGTGTCCTCCTCTGAATCCAGCCTGAATCTCTGGTATCTTCCTGTCAACATACTGCAACTTTTCTTGGAAGATCTTCAGAAAGCTTTTGTTTCTATTATATTACTCTATAATTTTATAATTCTGTTGAGTCATCTTTCTTTGGAATAAGTATAAATATGGATCTTTTCCAGTCAGCTGGCCACGTAACTGTCTCTCAAATTTCCTAGCATAGATGAATAAGTGTTTCCAGTGCTTTATCAGCTTATTGAAAATTTTCAGTTGGTATTCCTTCAGTTCCTGGGGCCCTGTTTTTGGCTCAGGCTTTCCATGCAGCTTGAGTTTCTTCCTTAAGGACCATGGCTTCTTGCTCATGTGCTACCTCTTGAAATGAGGGACTGTCAACCAGCTGTGCTTGGTACAGTGACCCTGTGTATTCTTTCCATATTATCTTGATAATTCCTGAATCATTTAGAACTTTGCCTATAGAATCTTTCAATATTGCACTCAAGGCTTGAATTATGTTTTAGGCCTTTCAACGTAAGATATTCTGAGCTTGGTTTTTTCCCTTTGGTTTTCTAACTTTAGGCCTTTTCACATTTAATATAATATTTGACTTTGTCTTTGAAATTTTCTGTTCAGCTCTTTTACTTCATACTCTGTTCCATTTGCTTTAACTGTTTAAGATTAAGAGAAAAATTCAGTCTCTTCTGATATCCATTTTGATCTTTTGTCTCTCCTGTCTTTTTAATTACCTTTTACTTTTTTGTGTACGATGTTCTTGATGTCATCCCGCAGTTCACTGGGCTTTCTATCTTTAGTGATTAATGCACCAAATCTGTCCTTGTGATGTTCTTCAAATTTGAATTGCATTTTGACATTCAAGGACTGGTTTTAATTTTCTTTAGCTTTAATCTAAACTTACATTTGAGAAATTCATTGTTCCACAGTCAGTTTCTCGCCTCGTTTAGTGCTATTAATGAGCGTCATCAACTTTAGCCACAGATATAGTCAATTTGACTTCTTTGTAATCCATCTGGAGCAGGTCATATGCAGTCACCTTTTTGTTGTTGAAAATAGATGTTTCTAATGAAGGAGTCATTGGTCTTGAAAAATGCTGTCATGCAAGCGCCAGCTTTATTTCTATAAGCAATGTCAACTTTCCAACTACTGTTCTTTATCTTTTTTTCCAAAATTTGCATCCTAATGGTCAATAATTATCAGTACATCCTGATTACATGTTTGATCAATATTGGGTTGACAGTATCAATAATTTTAGTGGTTGTTGAATAAATTTTAATAATAATTGTATTGATTGGATTTCCTTGTATGCAGGAAAACATTATCTCATCAGGGATAACATTATACTTCAAGATCTTCAAATGGCCTTTTGATAATGAAGGCACATTTCTCTTTATGGTTTCATTTCCAGAAAAAATTTTTTTTATGATTTTCCAATTCAACATGACCAATACCTGTCCATTCCAGCTCCCGAAGGGCCTAGAAGATAAACATTTATGCCTTCCATTTTGTTGTGACTTCTAATTATTTTCCTAGATTCATCATTTGTATGTTCCAATTCCATTTATGATTGATGTTTGTGGCTGTTTTTCTCATTTTGTGTCATTACATCATCAGTAAATGAAGGGCTTTCTCCCATAGGCTTTCTTCCTTCTGCAGCTTCATGGTCACTGCCACTCTGAGAAGGCATTTCTTCCTTGGTCATATTTTGAGTACCTCCTACCTGAGGGCACCATCTCTAACAATTTTTTCTACTACTCACCAACCTTTCAGTAACTGGCACTGATACTGAGCTATTCAAATAGTTTTCAGTGGCTATTCATATAATTTTTGTTCATATGATTTTCAGTGGCTAAATCCACTGAGGTGGACATTCCATTCTTCCCTGGGAGTCTGTTCTCATTCTGAAAGTTCTGCTGATCCTGCTGGTGTCCTTTCTGGCACCTTAAATATCAGTGACATAGAGTTGAAAATCATAGCAATGCACAAGTTACCATAGTGTGATAAATTGATAGACAATTGCTGTATGTATATAGATAGATAGATAGATAAATAGATAGATAGCTATAGATATATGACTTTGCTTCTTTAGAGAACCTAAAAAGATAAGCCTCAGTCAATAATAAACTATCAATATTGTTTAATCAATTATAATCACTATACCACATTTGCAGGTGAAATGAGATGAGGGCATAAATTCAGGGGAGGGGAATGAAAAAGGTGCATTCAAATGCTGGGAGACATCAGCCCATTATTCCTGCAAAATCAGAGTCCAGGAAATGGATAAATTACAATGCAATAACTTAATTGGTTAGTCTTTGCTTGAGTTAATAAGGACGATAGGTTAAGGATAAGAAATGAGCTTACATTGGATGATTCAGCATAGAGAATTGTAGTGACTGATTTCAAAAACTCATTACAAAGCTTTTCAATCATAGTCACACATCTTCTAGGCACCCTGGTGGTATAGTGAATTATACTTTAGACTGCTAACTAAAAGGTCAGTGTTCAAAACTACAAATCACCTATAAATAGAAAGATGAGGCTTTCCAAACCTGTAAAGAGTTATAGTCTCTGAAATCCAAAAGGGCAATTCTACTCTGTCCTATAAGGTCATGCATCAGGATTGGTCAGATGCAGTGAATGAGCAGGGGGTGTGGGGTTTGCCTTGACTCTGTACCTGAGCAAATAGGAAATCTTGCCAGGAAGGCATATGTAAGACCAGTTTAATTCAGCAAGTTCTGAGTTTAATTCAGTCATTTAATTTAGGTCAAAAAAGATGTTATGAACTTTGCACATATTAAATTATGATATTATTAATAGGGAAAACTAGGTTTGGGGAGATGTGAAACAATATTATCTTTGAAATGTTTCCATAAATCTGAAACTTCTTAAAATTAAAATTTATTTTTAAAATATATGCCAAAGAAGAAAGAAATTAGCAAAAAAAGAACACACTATGTTACAGGAGAGATGAAGCATAAGACTCCATGTTAAATGAAATAAGCTGATCACATACTATATGAACTCCTAAGGTAATGCAAATATTGTAAGATCTCCTTTCCATAAAAATACATGAAAAATTTTCAAAGTTTATTAAGGGCTACTAGCAGTATCCCCTGGCATGGGAGAGAAGAGGACTGTGGAGCTTAATACTAGTGCAAAATTCACAATATGTGTACATTGCCTCTTATTATAATTTATTGCCGTCAATAGGTTGTACACCTGAAAAAAAATTGAAAATAAAATTGCTTCACACCTAGAAAAATTGTATGGCAGATATGTTTACATCATTGGCAAAAAGTAAAAATAACACTTGTTGTGGCTTCTTATCTCAAACCAAATATTTCATGATAATTGGATCCTTGGTTTGGAGACAAAAGGGTATCATTTCACAGGAAATCCAAGTTAATTAGCCTAATAATATATATAGTGCCTGTGTTAGTCTGGGTTGGCTTGAGAAACAAATTCATAGACACTCATGTGTGTAAAAGAGAACTTTGTATCAAAGAGCAATTGCACGTTAAGAACACATCCCACTCTGGTTCAGATCAAGTCCATAGAGCTGATATTACTCCATATGTCAATACTAGTCCATAAATTCCCCTTCAAGCTCACACATCCATGCAATGATGCCACATGAAGGAAGATCAGGGGCCAGTGAGTGTAAAGTCTTGTAGATCCAGTGGGGGTGGGAGCAGCTGGGAGCTGGCAGGGGTCTCCTGGTGGCTCCTCCTGCTCTAGGACTATAGCACAACTCCATGTGGCTGGTTGGCAGGAAGACTCAGCAGAAAGTGTCGGTGTATCTCGCCTCCAGTGAATTACTATCACCTTTGTGCCTCCAAATGAGTTCATTAGCTGTGACCTGATTGACAACTAAGAAGGATAGAAAAACAGAGAGACAGTGGACCTTCCTACCACACCAAGTCCCAAGGATGGTATACTTGCTTGCAGCAGACAATGCACAAAGAGGTCATTAAGCCTGACCCTACCAAAAGACACGATGTCTCTCACTGACCCATAGTCAAGGCACAACACAACACAACACAACACAATTCAGGAATTGTGCTGGATCTCTCTCTCTCTCTCTCTCTCTCTCTCATACACACACACGCGCACACACACACACACACACACACACTCCTGAGTGAAACACTAAAGGAGCACAAAAGAGCAGCAAGGGAAACAAAGCACTGAAGTCCCTGAGAAATGCCAAAAACAGACTTCAGGGACAGGGCACTGAACCTCATCAGACTCAACTGGAAAACATTTATAAAGGTCAACAAACAGACCTGGGTCACTTACTAGGCTTTTCTTGGTTGGTGGTGGCTTTGTGTTGCTTTGTTTTGTGTTGTTTGTGTACTTATTGTTGTTTTTATTATCTATCTAGCTAAGACAGGTGGGAAAAAACAATCTGGAGAGAAGAATGGACCTAAGGCAGGGGTCCCAGGAGGTAGGGGAAAGAAGGGAGCAAGCAATGAACTCAGGCAAAATGGAGCAATGAGTAATCTAAAATTGAAGGCAAGGGGGCTATAAGATGCCCAGTGGGACTTGATCAAGTGCAATATAGACCAAAGGAATTAATGAAAGCTGAAAGATGGTCAAACAGGATAGTGGGACAAGAGGAAAGTAAAAGGAAATAGAAGAAAGAAATAGGAGGCAAAGGACATTCATATAGGTCTAAATGAGGCATTTACATAGGTGAATACAGTTATAAAACAATAGAGAAGCAGATATATATATACATTTATTTATATGTTAAGTAATAAGGTAGCAGACAGACACTGGGCTTCTACTCAAGTATTTTCTAAATACAAGAACATTTTATTCTAATAACCTGGCATTCTGTAATTCTCACCTTCCTGACAGGATTACTGAAGACAAAATGGGCACATAAGCAAATGTGGTGAAGAAAGCTCATGATGCCTGGCTACCAAAAGATATAGCATCTGGAGTCTTAAAAGCTTGAAGATAAACAAGCATCCATCTAATTGAGAAACAGCAGAGCCCACATGGAAGAAGTACAGCAGCCTGTGCGATCATGAGGTATTTATGGAATCAGGTATGAGACATCAAAGACCCAGAATAAAAAAATCATATTGATGTGAATGAGGAAGAAGGTGTAGTGGAGATCCAAAACCCATATGTAAACAAATATACATCTCACAGAAGGGTCACAAGGAAGAGATGAGCCTGTCAGTGTACAGTATAGCACTGATGAAATGTAGAACTTTTCTCTAGTCCTTTATTATACACCTCCTTCACTATAATGTTCCCAATTTTACCTTACAAGTCTGGCTAGAACAGATCATGTACACTCATACAGAAAAGAGCTCCTAATACAGGGAATCCAGGGTGAACCCTATCAGGACTCATAATGAGAGTAGTGATACCAGGAGGGTAAGGAGAATGTGAGGGTAGAAAAGGGGACCTGAGCACAATTATTGACATATAACCAACCTCTGGGAGACAAACAACAGAAAAGAGGATGAAAGGAGACAGGGGTCAGTATGAGACAAGAAAAAACAATAATTTATAAATTATCAAGGAGGGAAGGAGGAGGGAAAGGAGGGAAGGAGGGGAGGGAAGGAGGGGAGGGGAGGGAGGGAAAAATAAGCTGATATCAAGGGCTCAAATAGAAAGAAATGTTTTGAAAATGATGATGCCAACATATGTACAACTGTGCTTGACACAATGGATGCATGTGTGAATTGTGATATGCGCTGTAAGAGCCCTCAATAAAATGATTCTTAAAAAGAATAGATTCATAGACCCTGTAAACTAAATAAGTAGAGTTTGTATTCCTGGATTAAACACATGGTTATGAATAACCAAGTTTTCAACAAGAGTGTTAAATACTTTTCATAAATAGAGAAAAATCACACCAATAAATGGTACAGAGACAATTGTATGTCCACAAGCAAAATTAGACAAACAATTCACACCATATGTGAAAGTTAACTAAATTAAACCAGTGATCTAAGTGTAAGAAGATGAAACTCTTAGAAGAAAGCATAGGATAAAGTTTGAAGACCAAGCTTTTTTTTCCCTAATGATTTTATTGGGGGATCTAACAGCTTTTATAACATTCAATATATCGTTTGTATCAAGCATATTTATACACATGCTGCCATCTTCATTTCCAAATGCTTTCTACCAGAGTTCTTGGTATAAGCTCCTCATTTCCCCTCTTTTTATTTAAATAAATCATTTTATTGAGGGCTCATACAATTCCCATCACAATCCATACATACGTCAATTGTATGCAGGCCACATTTGCACACTTGTTGCCATCATTACTCTCAAAACATCCTCCCTCCACCAAGGCCCCCGAAACCAGCTCCCCATATTTCCCCTCTCCTCTCCTCCTCCCCCATGAACTCTTAATAATTTACAAATTATTATTACCTTTTCATACTGTATACTGTCCAATGTGTCCTTTCACTCATTTCCCTGCTGTCTGTACCCCAGAGAGGAGGTTATATGTAGATCCCTGAAATTATTTCCCCCTTTCTACTCCACCATCCCCCCACCCTCCAGGTATCACCACTCCCTCCACTAGTCCTGAGGAATCATCTAGCTTAAGTTCCCCATGTTTCTGACTCCAGTATACATCCCTTGGTCAATCTTTTTTATAATTGATTCTTCCTTTAATATGACTTCTAAAAACACAAGAAATGAAAGAGGGGAAAAGGATAAACTGGACTTCATCAAAATTGAAATATTTATGCTTCAAGGAATTTCACCACTAAAGTAAAGTCAACACAATATCAGAAAGAAAAACAAATGTTAAAGTGGAGAAAGACATTTATCTAAAGAAAACACACAAGTGGCCCATCAATGCACAAACAGGTAGAACTAATGACATGCATTGTTGTTTCGTGCAATTCAGTAAATGCTCATTCATAGCCACCCTGTAGAGAAGAACCGAACTGCCTCATCCCATTTTCTAGGCTGCAACCTTTGGTGGCAGGTTAAATATCAGGAAATGTGTGCATCTCGCCATGTGTGTTCAATCTGTTTGCCAAGCAAACGATCAGAGAAGCTGGAGTTTGTGGAGGAGAAAGTGGCATCAGAATTGGAAGATGCCTTAACACCTGTGATATGCAGATGACACACTTGCTTGCTGAAAATGAGGACTTGAAGTATTCTTGAAAAGTAAGGATGTTACTTTGAGGAATAAGTGTCACTTGATCCGAGCTATGGTGTTTTCAGATGTCTCAGATGCACGTGAAAGTTGTACATTGAATGAGGAAACCCAAAGAAGTCATGCATTTGGATTCTGGGGCGAAGAGGATAATTGAAAGTACCATGGACAGCCAAAATCAAAAAGAAATCTTCCTGAAAAGGAGTACAGCCATAAGGCTATTTTGCCTCAGAGATGGTGAGACAGTCCCTGTACTTTAGACATGTTATCAGGAGAGACCAGTTCCTGGGAAAGTACACCAGGCTTGGTAAAATAATGGGACAATAAAAAAAGAGGAAGACCTTAACAAGATGGATGGACACAGTGGTTGCACCTGGGGTCTCACCTGTGAGAACAATTTTGAGGGGGACACAGGAGCAGGCAGGGTTTCTTTGGCTGCTCATAGGATCATGATGAGTCAGAACTGACTTGAGTGCCCCTAACAGCAAACAACAGCCATCTTTACAGGACTTACTTACTAGAGAGTTTCTCCATAATTGCTAGTAGCTTTACACTTTAGACTTTCAGGAGGGCAGTTGAGTGTCCCTGAGCCACCAGGAAATGCAAACCCAAACCACAATGAGACATCCTCCCACCTCTATTAGGATGCGAGAGTCTGCTTCCATGAAGAGTTACAGATTTGTAAATCCTACATGTCTGTTATGTGATACACCAGCTAATCAACTCAAGAGTTGGTTGGATTTTTGGTAAGATTGCTACCAAGGAGCTCTGGTGGTGCCCTGGTTAAAAGCTTGTCTACGAAACAAAAGGTCAGCAACAAGGTAAGACTGGTGTTGAAGGAGGTTTAGTGGTGCAGTGATTAAGCATCTGGCTACAGTCAGAAAGTGTCGCAATTAGCTTTGACCCTGAGAGAAGAAACCTGGCAATCTGTTCTTGTCAAAGTCTAGTCTAGGAAACCCAATGGGACAGTTCATCCTGGTCTCAGAGCAGTGGTTCTCAACCTGTGAGTTGAGACCCCTTTGGGGGTTGAATGACTCTTTCCCAACAGTTACAACAGTTCCCAATTCATAACAGTAGAAAAATCACAGTTATGAAGTATCAATGAAAATAATTTTATGGTTGGGGGGTCACCACAACATGAGGGACTGTATTAAAGGGTCACACATTAGGAAGATTAAGAAACACTCTCCTAGAGGGTCATTCTGCATCAGAAGGAAGTCAACAAAAGGTGCTTTTATCAGTAAAAAAGAGGGGAGGGGGAAATTAGAATGTAGAGAAATTACAGCCTTCATCGACTGCTAGTGAAAGTATAGAATGATGCACTCATTGTAGAAAATGTTTGGCAGTTCCCAAAAGAGTTAAACACTGATGACTCAGTGTTTAACTGAGCAATTCCACTCCTAGGTGGAAACATTTAAAAATCCATCCATATCTCAAACATTTAGAAACAGGAACTCTAAGAGATACCGTCCAATATTCATTCCAACATTACTTACAATTGTTTGAAAGTGAAACAAGGCAAATATTTATACACAGATGAATGAATAAGCAAAAATGTTGTATGTACACGATAGTTATGCACAATAGAATATAACTCAGCAATAATGTGAAAGAAGTTTTACCTTCTAAAATGTGGATGAACTTTGAGAACATTGTATTGAATGAAATATATTACATACCAAAGGACAGATGTTGGGTGATCCTACCATAAGAAATATTTAGAACAGGTAAAAGCAAAGAGATCAAAGTACTAGTGGCTACTAGGTTTGAAGGGATGGAGGAGATAGGAAGTTATCACTTAATGGGCATTGGGTTTCTATTTAGAGTGATGAAAACATTTGGCAATTGAGAGTTGATGAAGGCTGTACAGTATGATAAATGCAATGTCATCAAATTTTACATATAAATTTGCTAACAGGAGAAATGTTATATAAACTTTACTACAATAAACATTTCTATTTTTTCCAAAAGTGATCCACTTTTAGTGATATTTCATGATGTTGTGATCACATAGTTAAATTTCCAGTGAACTAATCCTTGGGGGTTGCCGATTATTGCCAATTCCCTGGTTTGCAAAGAAGTGACCTTTCTATCTTCTTGGCACTCTGTTCCCCCTAGTTTCTTCTCTTTGTAACTAATACATGTATTGAAAAGTAAAAACTTGAGGGCAGATAACGTGGAAGTGTTTGACTGGAAGTGTTTGAGTGGTTGAGCAACCCACTTGGCTCATCTTTCATCTGAGACTAATTAGAGTATACAAATATGCTTAATGGTATAACATTATTTAGAATTTAATTAGGTATTTGTTTTTTACTTAATTACTGTGAAGAGTGAAAAAAAAATAACCTCTTGTCATGTTCTTGGCTGCTAATGTTAAAGTCTGTTCAGATTCTATAACAATCCCCCTGCTTCTTTATTACTAGTCAAGACAAAGTTGTCCTTTTGGGGCTACATTGGTTCCTACTTGGCCTCAGACTCAGGGAAAATTCTTTGCAATTTTTGAGCAAAACTAAGTACAAATACCTTTCTCGGAAAGCAATGGCAGAAATTTTAAAAACCAATCCTAAAATTCTATTGGATTTTAAGATACAATTTCAATTGTTCAGTTCAGATTAAGGAATAGATTCCTAGGAATTCACTCCCCAAAAGAGTATTTTACAGTGAGTACACATTAAATGGAACTTTTTAAAAAGAAATGAAATCATAAGTTTCCTTGGCCTAGCTATGGTTTATTTGAAGGCTCCAAACTCGTATTCTACTTCTTTGATATTCATGAACATAATGAATACATGAGAGTGTCAAAAGATGCCTCGAAGACGTGTATTACTTCTGAAGCATAGCAAAGGATTTATGCAGCAGGTGCAAACTGATTGCAGCACTCTGTGCAGCTTAGTTGGGAAGGCAATTTCTACTGGTCTCGGTGGAACTATCAGCGTCCCTTAGCCCAAATCCATCAGAGGGGCCCTACTGTTTCTTAGAAGGGAACATTTCTGCCTTCTTATTTGTTTGTTCTCTCTCTTTTTAGCCCCAATATGAAATGGAAACAAAAAGTCAGAGAGGAGATTATCCCTGCTATGCTTACCAATGCCAAAACGTGTGCTACTCAGTCAGGGAGAAATGCCTGAAACGGTCTCTGCTGTCCTTCTGATGCTTTTATTCTAAAGTTGGTCCAACTCCCCAGGTGGCCAACAGCACATGGTGATACCGACTCGAAGTTATTAAACTTTATCAGGACTCACCCTCGCTGTTGGTGGTCATTGAATTAACTTGCAATTAGTAGAGATGCAATGCAAAATAGAACAAACAGAACCACACCATTTCCTCAACTGATTCTGGATTGTGATCCTGGGGATTTTCCTTGCCAGATTTTTAGAAGCAGGCAGTCACATCTTTCTTCCTAGGGTACTTTAACCTGAATGTTCTGTTAAAACCTCTTCAGGATAATAGTGGCATACAATCTGAAACATTGCTGGTGGCTGTTTGTGTTGGTCACCAAATCCAAATCTTTCATGTGGAAGGATAGGACTCTACTTCTGAGCCATCACTGAACCCTGGAACTCAGTCTACCCACCTTGAAAATGATAATGAGTATTGATAGCAGAGATTGGGGCATGACTGGAAAAATTAACATAAAAGTTCCCATCACATTATCATTCACAGGGGAGGTGCTAGTTATTATAAAAACAATATTCAAATTATTATAAAACCTTATTTGTGCATTCAATTATATCATACAATTAGATTTTTAATCACTTTAAAGTTGCATTTGTCCATTTATCTCTAAATGGCAGTGTGATTAGGTTTTCCAGTTATCTAGACCACATCTTTCTACTTATTTTCCTTGCAATTAACTTCAATTTGAACACTGAACATTTCATTAATATCATCATCATTAGATAGATCAGTAGTAATAAGGAGAAGAAATTCAACCCTATCATGTTTACTACCCAAACATGGTTATATGATCTATATGAAGATGTTTCACAATGGTGTATTGTATATGTTTTAATATTCTTGTGGGAGAGTCAGTTGTCTTCTGAAAATGATAAACAGGTAGACCAGAGGTCTGCAAATGTTTTCAGTAAATGATTAGATAGAAAATATGTATTCTAGGCTTTGCAAGCCATACCACTTCCATTGAAACTTCTCAATTGTGAAAGAAAGCCATGAATAGAAAGAAGTATTTCAATAAACTATTATTTACAAAAGCATGTCTTACACAGGATTTGATCTACAGGCAGTAGTTTGCCAACCCCTGACTCTGACTCCCCTTCCCATTAACAACAAATAAATCTTTTTTTTTTTCTTGGCATCACTGCCCTCTGGTGGGTGTGGGAACTACCCAGCCTTGCTTCTGGAGAGCCGCTGCTGGATTTGGACCACCAAGCCCATGGACCGCAGTCCCACACTCAACCACTATGCCACCGGAGCTCAGCTCAAATAAATCTTAATAGAAACACTAAAGAGTTAAGAGAGTGAGGAGTACTCATCAAAAGGAAATCAAAAGGTATTAGAGCACAACCTGGAGATTTTACAGACTTACTGGAGGCAAATGAACACTTTTGTAGCATGAAGTACCAAACTTATTAATACTAGAAGTCCTGGTGAAACACCACCTCTCCAGGATCTGGCATTCAAAGCTACCCTGGAAGTGAGAGGTATGATTGCATTCCAAATATTTACTTAGGTGTCTCAGAAAAACTTCAGGCTGGTGTTTATATCATCAGCACACTTGGGAGATAGCAATAGCAAAAATACATCTGCTGTGGTTGATATTCTACATAAACTCTCCAGATCTGTTTTCTGCCTTTTTCTGCACTGTTCTATGTTTCAGGACCACTGCACCATCACTGACGATGGCCCCCAGGTCCCCTGTCTTCCAATTGGATTTGAACCAAAATTAGCATGATAAGGAGATCAGAGGGTGGGAGAATAAAGAAATAATAATATTTCTTCCTTTACCCCCATGCCTGATTTGGTGTTGCAATTTTACAACCAAGCCCTTGACAGATGGCCCTTTCCCTTGTCCTTTAAATTTAGAGAGGGTGATACTTTTAAAATGAGCAAAGGACATGGACAGATAGTTCAGCAAAGATGACAGCCAAATGGCCGGCAAACATATGAGGAAATGCTCATGATTACTAGTAATCTGCAAGAGGCAAATCAAAGTCACTGTGACAGACTTCACATCAACAAGGACAGTCAAATTAAAAACAAAACAAAAAGCCACAAATGCTGAAGAAGGTGGGCAGAGATCGGATTCCCCCAAAACTTCTGGTGCAAATTACTATGTACAACCACTGTGGAAAGTGATACAGTGTTACCTCAAACAAGTGGAATGAGAATTTCCATAAGACCAACCATCCGTCCCTCCACTGGGTAGACATACTAAAGAAGTAAGCAGGAAGAGGCATAAGCACGTCTATGTTCACTGGCGCACTGTTCACAATAGCAAAAAGATGGAAACAGCCTCAATGGCTATCTGTAAAGCCATGGATCCAGAATCCATGGAGCATACACACATGGACTACAAAGTTCAGAGTGATTAAGGGAAAGGGACCAATGGAAACAGAAAGCACAGGGAGGAACTGGGATAAGTGATACTACATTGTGGAGCTTGCTATCCATAAGTTGTGTATAAGTTCTTGAATAAGAAACCTAACTGTTCTATAAATCTTCACCTAATTCACAGTAACAGGCTGGTGTTTTTTTAAGAAGCAAAAGAGATATTTTGTCCTCAAGCAATGTCAATTGATAGCTGATTGCATAAGAGAAACTACTGAATCTAGGAAAATGGAACATAATATTCAAGAATCTTAAGGAAAATTGCTATCAACTCAGAATTCTCTACCAAATATCCCCAACAATAAGTAAAACATAAAACTAGGTCTGATCATCTAGAACCATAGAAAGTTTGCTACTTAAAGACTCATAGTAAAGAAAAATGAACCCTGATTAAAACTAAGAAACTCGGGGAGTCGTGATAAGAATAGAATGTGAAATAGAATATGGTAAATTTAAAATATATATGGTTATAGAAAATGAAACTGTGTCTTGTAGATTTAAAGAATATGGAGAATTAAAAGACACAAAGTGACCACAAATAAATTGGAATGGGCAAATGAATTAAATTACTCAGAAAGAATAATTCAGGTAAAGATAACCATTTAATCTTTAGTAAATAAGGATGCATACTATTATCTCTAGGTTAGCACTTAAGTATCAGGCAGGAGAGTGTATATATTTGTAATTATATAAGAATACAAATTATACTCAATGAGTTCAGTAATTGCATTAAATGTAAATTGACTAACTGTCCCAATTGAAAGCAATGGCTGCTATACTGATGTAAAAAAAATAACTAGTTATAAGCTCTTTAGAATATGTAAACTGAAATTTACATTAAGCTTGAGGTAAAATAATAACAAATGTTATCCAAAAATTACTTCAACACACAAATGAAAACAAAAACAAAAACTTAGTGTAACTGCACTACATCACACAAAATAGATTTCAAGCAAAAGAAATAGAGATAAATATAGTCAGCTAATGAGGGAACCTGTTAAATTCACATGAAATACATTAACAAAGCCAAGTATTTTCATTATATTACATTGAGTAAGATTGCGTGTTATTTTGGCAGAGAAAAGTAAACAAATATTAGGCTAGACACTCAAGAAGAAGATATACATGTACATGGATACTTGACTAACACAAATCACTTTTCAATAAACAATGTTGGGACAGTTCAGTCTGAATATAAACAAGGATGAATGCATATTTAATATTGCAAACACACAAAACTCAATTCCAGTTCTCTGATGGATAAAATGTCAAATGAAAGGATGATGATATTGATGATGACAAAGTAGTGTTTTAAAAGGATAAGAGAAAAATACTTTTGCAACATTTAAAGTGCTTTTAAACAGATTCACAAAGCATTTTTCATTAATTTGGACCAGAGTAAAATTAAGAATTTCACTTTTTGAAGACACTACTAGGACTGAAAATGCATGGCAGTGTAGAAAACGATATTTGCAAGAAAAATCAACAGTGTGGCATTAAAACACAGGAAGTCTTCTACAAATAAATAGATACAATTTTAAAAATTGAAAAGAATCAAAAGCATAAAACGAAAACTGGTGAGTCATGATACAAAAATACCCCAAAATAATATACTAAATAATACTAGATAATATACTAAAAAGTACTTGTCATTGCAATCATGACATAGCAAATTCAAACCATTATATAATATCACCAATCCCATACTAGATTAAAAAGAATTTAGAAATCTGACTATTTCTACTAAACAAAACATAAGCTGATATTTGATTTAGTAATTTAACACTTAAAAGTATATCCAACAGCATTAATATTCACATAAGGACCACAGAGAGGAACAGAAATTCTAGGGTCAGGTCCCAGGACTTGGATTTTAATAAGTGGAGGTAATTATTCTTGTGCTTGCTAAAGAATCAACAACATCCCTCAGAAAAATGAGACATGTATTAATATACAAAACTATTCTGTTCCTAAAACATAGTTTGCAATAGCAAAACAAACAAATAGCAACAAACTTAAAGCAATCAAAATCAACAAGATAGCTAATTATGGTAGCATAAAATTTTTTCACTAAGTAAAATACTATTCAGAAATAATCAGCAAACTGCACATGCATGCAATAGTATAGACTAATTTTCAATATATTACAAATGACATTAAGAAAAATGGTATGCATTTGGACAGGAATGAATAGGAAAATTAAAACAAACATAAAAGAAATTTAAGTCCGAGCCCCGGTTGCGTAGTGGTTGCATACGGGACTGCGGCCCACTGGATTGGCGGTTCAAATCCAGCAGCAGCTCTCCAGGAGCAAAGCGGGGCCTCCTACACCTACCAAAGGACAGTGAAGTCCCCCTCCAAATAAAGAAATTTAAAGCATGTCTCCAGTTACTTAAAGATGAAAATAGGCAAGACTAGTCTCAACTGATTAAAAATGAATGGCAGGTAGACTTGTTTTTATTTTTATCCTAATCATCTCTGTGTGTATTGGATAAAGATTTACAGAATAGATCAGTATTAACTCAGCAATTTATACACATTTTGTTTCAAGCCATTGGTGGCAATCTCTACAATGTGTTATCCCAGTCCCTCCCAGTGTTTCCTGTTTTCATTCCTCTTTATTTCCTAACCTTGCTGAACTTTGTCCTTGGTTAAATGCTACCCTTTGATTTCAATTGGTTGATTATTCTAAGGTATGCGAATTTCACTAATGTTATTGTTCCCCTCATAGAACTATGTATTCTTTGGCTGAAAATTGAGCCAGCAAGGTGATTTCACTTTCAGACTAGGATTCTGCAAATCTCTATCCAACCAGTAATCCTGATCTCTTTTATGATTTGGTGTTTTGTTCCACATTTTCCCCTACTCTAGCCGGGATCTTCTAATCAGATCTCTTCTTGAGCAATTGGTAATTACAGGAAGGCAACATCTAGTCTTCTGGTCCCAGAATCATAGAAACTGATGTTCATATTGCCTATTAGACTGCTTCCATGTTTAATTTTTATCACTTTTCTTTCCTTGATCCTAGACATTATTCTGATTGATATCTGGGCATCATCTACTTTCTTCACCATAGCACCTTTATCTTCAGTGACCCTTTCATGAATGTGAGTATTAAGCAGGACCAAGTTATCAGAACTAAGTGTTCTTCTTGGAGCTAAAGTTAAGTAGGAGCCAAGAATTATAGAAGTGACTGTGACTGCACAACCATTGTAAAAGTGTACAACCATGAGGGTATTCTAAATTTGATATGGTAATTATTTTATAATTCTCCTTGATAGGATTGAACAGTTGAATAATAGAAATATGTGCTACATAGATTATGTGCCAGTGAAATTGCTTAAAAATATATTTACAGTCTTAGAAACCCCCAATGGCAGTTCTACCCTACTCATTAGGGTGCAATGAGTTGCCATTGACACCATGGCAGTGAATTAGAGATTTAGGCTCGCAACTTAAGGTCCTGAGTCCCCAGATGCAATGAATCCTTCTTGCAAGGTCCAGCACACAGGGAAGTGAGGGCAATGGAGTCACCAACACAGACTCGAGAGAACAGGCTCAGTGATGCAGATATACTTTTATTACAGCTGTTGCAAGGCTTAACTATGTTTCATTGACCAATCAGATCATTTAGTTTACATACTTCCTGGTTTCCAGACATATCCTTAGAAGGCCGTGGGTTTGCAGCATGACAAATGATTGGCCCATACTGTGGGCTATGTAAATGAGGTATTTCTGGTTGAGTTATGTAAGCGAGGTATAGCTGGCTGAGCCAATCCGACAATTGTCTTTTTTTTGGGGGGGGGGGCCATCATTGCCCTCAGGTGGTGGGAGTAGGAGGAGGCCCCCAGCTTTTGCTCCGTGGAACTGGAATCGAACCTCCATCCCAGTGGACCACAGTCCCGCGCACAACCACTACGCGACCCGGGCTCAGCCCCCGACAATTGTCTTAGAGGTCTATTTCATCCAATCATATCACAGAACCAACCTTCCAATTGCATTGTAGGATGTTATCGTCCAATAATTTTACAAGAGCTTAGCTGTTACTATGGGGAAACTAGAAGTATTCTGATAGGCTGTGTCTCAGAGGTTTAAAACGGAAAGATATCAGGTGTGCGGGCCTGGGGTCTTATTGCCTCAAAACTGGATTCTTTCCAGGAATCATGGAAACGTGGGATACCCAGCAGCTTTCGCCTGACTCAAGACTGAAGAGTCCAGACTTGGAGCGCCAGTTTTAGCTACCTATGGGTGCTGAGTATCCAGTGGCTTTAAGACAGCATGCTGCACTTTCTACACCTTTCTCCCAGACCCACAAGTCCTGCCAAGAATGCCCGACGTAGTTGTTTTCTAAGAGTTTTTGTTTTTTTTTTTTGTAAATGTTACCCCTTGTATGCTCTATCACATTTCTGGCCCTATTTGCAGCACACGTAGAAATATCTCTGTCAAACCTGTATACGTCTGTGGGTATATACTCCCACTCTTCCTCCGGTACAGCCTGCTTTTCTATGCATGCATCTACTCATAAATCACTATTATTGCAAGATTGATTATATAATTGGATACCAGGGGCTGACAAAAGAACAAACAAATCTGTCTTGGAAGAAGTACAGTCAGAATGTTCCTCAGAAGCAAGGACAGAGAGACTTCCTGTCACAGACTTTGTACATGTCATTAGAACAGACCAGCCTATGGAAAAGGACATCATGCTTGAAGTAAAGGGACAGAGAAAAAGCAGAAGACCCTCAACACAATGGATTGACACAGCAATGTGTCACACATAATGATTGTGATGATGGCACAGAAGCAGGCAATATTGCCTTGTGTTCTGTTGTACACAGGGTCATTATGGGTTGGAACCATTTTAACAGCACGTAACAATACCAGACACTCAAACTCACCAGCAAACCCATGATCCTCACCTCCTGGTGTTCATGCTCCAGTGTGATTCCTTCATCTTTAAACTCAGTGGGTCTTTTCATGTTTCCAAACAATCTGATATAAGAAATTGCCAGTGTATGCACAAGCACGTATGTCTGATGTTATATAATAGTTTAACACCAGGATTACTAGAGTCTCTCCCTTGCTGGTGTTCATGAAACAGTTGACTGTGTTGTTAGGGGAGGGTCTACATAGCAAAGAATAGTAGGTGGTCTCTAATCAAAAGCCCACAAGAATAATCTTAGAATAGCAAGACAATTAATTCTGTCAACATATTGAGTGAACTTGAGGTGGACTCTTCTTGAGTTGAATATTCATTTGCGACCCCAACCCCACATTGTATCTCATTTGCAGATTTGCAGAGGTCTCAGTAAAACTGTATCTGAACTGTTGACATAGCAAAACAGTGAATGAAAAGAGTGTGTTGCCTTCAGTCAGGATGCATGAGACATGTTGTTATTTGTCAGGAAACAATACAAAACAGATGCAGACTGTGTCTTTCATTCGGGTCCTTAGAGTCAGAGCCTAAAACAAGGATCCTTTCCTAAGCGACTTATCGGAAGAGTGCTAGGAATGGGAGATTATAGAGGAGAGGGAAAAGGAGCTTGCAAAAAGGAGGTATTTTTAGGGAAGCAAAATAGAACACTGAAGCTGTCATATCGTTAGTCTCATAGGTGGTCATTTGTTCCCCAATGCTGGGCAGTTAGTGCTGAAGCTACAGGATGGAAAGAAGCTTAGGCTTCTGGTAGTGATTCCATTTGTCCAAGGTCAATTCTCTGGATAAGTAGACAGTGGTAAGTTCTCATAAACAAAACCCATGGCATCTGGTAAAGAAAATGTAAAGCAGAGTTGAGAGCCAATAGCATTCGCATATCCAGGAGGTGAGATATAAATAAATAAACAAACAAACGAATAGATAAAGGAAATAAAGAACATAAAAGTCAGCATAATTGGGTTTGGTAATGCAGACATTTTCAGGGATTTTGGAAACCATCTATTTCTTAAGCTATATAGCAATGACCTTGATATGCCTCTTAAAACAATACGTATTCTGCATGTTTTCATGAGTAATAATAATATTCATAATAAACTATACTATAAAAATTCTGGTTATGCAGAACGGAAATGTCTAGGCTAAAGTAATGGGGAGAGGACCTGAAAACTATTCACCCTACATTGTGGTATATCTGATACATTTTTCTATTCCAATATTATCATTGGTATCACTGATTCTTACAAAATCAAGAATTCAGAAAATAGTCTCAGTAACTACTAGGGACTCAAACACAGGGGAAGCTACATCTATGAGGGTGGAAATGGAGAGAAGGGTACATGATGAAGACAAAATGAACAAAGAGTAAATAAATGTAAACTAGGAAAAAACATATAATATATGATGATGTAATCTGTGAACAAGTATGGAAGAAATGAAATTGTTGGCAATAGAAAGGTTTTCTGGAGTAGGTGATTCTTTGCATTCTAATTTTCTAAATCTACAATAATAATAATAGAGAAGAGAAAAATAAAGCCTCAAAAAAATAAAGCTGAAGCTTTCAGCAGGAAGATTTTCACCAAATAAAGTTTAAATCACAAATCCCAGCCTTCGTATTAAAAATGGAAAACATCAGAGAAAGTTGCCACTTGGGTCATTTTATATTGAGATTCTTAGTAGTTTCCTACAATGTCTCACACTGTTTTTCAAACAGCATGAGGGAATCGTATGAGAAAAATTCTAATGAGATGACCAACTATAATTCACAGACTTCTTTAAAAATTCCAAGCAGTTACCATCAATTACAGTCAGATAATTATCTCTTGGTGACTTCATAAACCACAATTTTTCTCTCAACACAGAGAAGAAATTAAAAAGGTAAAGGATAATGAATATCTAAGGAAATGAAGATATTTACAGGAAATAATTGAGCAGTTCAGGCTTCCTTATAATTTTTTTAAAAACTGGATCAAGAATTCAAGGCAAGGAGATAACATATAGAGTGTCGGAATGGTATTTTAGATGGAAAAATAGTCTATGTAATGTCCGAGCAGTGAGTTTTCTTATAAGGAGTAAAAGTTTTGAGTCAGGGTTCACAGCATGGGACACTGTGTTAGTCTGGGTAGACTAGAGAAACAAATTCATAGACACACATATGTACATAAAGAGAAGGTTTATATACAAGAGGAATGGGACATTGAGAAAGCATCCCAGCCCAGTCCAGTTCAAATTCATAAGTCTGATATTAGCCCATATGCCTGATACCAGTCTATAAAGTCTCCTTCTGACTCACTAAGTCACAGGCCAGTTGGTGCAGAATCCCGGCGCCGGCAGTGGTCTCCCCATGACTCCTCCCTTCCTGGGCTCAGGGTCCATCAACAGCATCCAATGGTGGTAGGGGAAACAGCATTGACAGGGGTCTCCACGTGGCTTCTCTAGTTTCAGAGATCTGGTTCCATCAGGGTAAGGCCATGTGGCTTCTCCTCCAGCTCCTCCAGCTCCTAGGACGCTGCCATCTTGTCTTGTCCGTGATTCATCATCTCTGAGTCTAACTCCCAGCAAATGGGCAGATAACTTCTCATCTCCACAAGGGAAATATCGCGAGATTTCCCAGAAGTCTCAGGAGAAAGCCATGCCCACAACACGGAAGCCTCATTGACTACTCAATGGCTATCTTCAGATTAACAAGCTAGACTCCACCCCTACATCTCAATCATGAAATTTACATAAGCACATGACCGCCACAGACACTAACTGCTGAACCCATGTAGATAAGTCACTTCCTCAAGGCTGTTTTCTCATCTGTACATTAGGATCACTTGCTGTATGAATAAACAATATCATTCATGAGGCCACTGTTGGTCAAATGACTTGTACATGGAAGTGTTTTGTAAATCCCTCTGTTCTGTAAAACTCCAAGCCCTTTAGGTAGACCTCTTGAACTCATTTTTAGATGATTGACTCTTTTCAAAGAAAGCTCGCACTCTCTGCCATCAAGGTGCTCCCAACTTCTAACAGCACTCCAGGACAGCAAAGCACTTCCACTGGGGGTTCCCAGCGTGGACCGCCTGTATGGAATAGAAAGTTCCCTCAGTCTTCCTTTTTTTAAGGGGGTATGTATATTTTTCTACACTTAGAAGTCATACTTTCATTTTAAATAAGAGCCACTGTAGGGGGAGGGGGGAGGAGGAAAGATATGAAGATAAGCCAAATATTAACAGTTTATATCTTCTCATCCACTATACTGAAGACATGGGGGGTAAATTTCTACCTGGGAATCTTTTGTGACATCATTCCTAGTCACTGGCTAGGCCACACCTGTAGAAGAGAAGGTAACTCCTCCAGGTAAAAACGTTTTCCTTCTCTACGAAGTAGATCCCGAATCAGCTTTTGCCCATGGTGTTGTACTCCATTGATCCCAGAACATCCAGTTGCTTCCTATATCTTGCCAAATCATCAAGCACAGCAGATAATTTCCTTTAAGCCAATACAAGTGCCAAAAAGCAGTGAGCTAGAACTTTTTTTCCAAACTCTGGAGCTCAATGATGTGGAGGCTTCCCTCTTCTTCAGAAGAACAACTCATACTCTATGGTATTCTTTTTTTTCAGCATTCAGTTACGCTATGAGAGCTTTTTCATTTATTTTTGCTTTCATTTTAGATGAATATTTTTCTAATTGTATGCTGATGCTGACATATGAATCTGATCTTTCTAAATACCCTTCAAGTATGTGCAGAAACCATTCTTCATATTACTTGAACCCAATATTAAGAAATAGAAGAGTACAGAAAGGTGATCGTGGCAAGGATTTAATTAGAGAGAAAAATGCCAAACTAGATGTAGACTGAGCATTAATCAAACACCCTGGCTGCCAACTGAAAGGTTGTAGGTTGGGACTACCCAGAGGTGATTTGGAATAATAGTGAGAATCTGCTTCTGAAAAATGAACCACTGAAAATCCTATGGTGCACACAGCTACTCTGTTAAATCCATGAGACTAGTAAGTAACACGCATATAACGAAAGCTCAATATGTATTTTTGGATGGGTCAATTAAATAGAATTTAAATGATAAATAAATACAGATATATTTAACTCTATCTGGATATTTATCACACCAAAGAGAGGAATGTTAAAGAAGCTGAATGAGATGTGAATCTCTGAGAGATAGGAACTCACTTCCTGGTTAGTTAAAAAGAAATAAATATATACTAGAGTGCAAACACAGGATACATGGCATAACCAACTTTGTGTTTCTTTACTATATAGTAATCACTGCTGCCTGCTGTCACAGTGATTTTTTTATAAAATGGATACTTGAACATTGAGATAAGATGAAATATTTAAAAATTTGTATAAGCATTGATGAAATTTCGATTTGTCAAAAACAAACCTCATTGCTTTTATTTTACTAATTTTTTGAAAGCAGAAAAGTTTTTCACAGAACTGCATACCCCCATAAGACTATAATTTTTGATCTGATACTCTCGATTACATGATACGTGAGTTTTAGAAAGATTACATATAATCATTGTGTTAGGCTCGGTTGACTAGAGAAACAAATCCAGTGACATCTCTATATAAGAAAAGGGTTTTATATCAAGAAACTATACATTAAGGAAGCATCACACCCCAGTCCAACTCAAGTCCCATGCTAGTCCATAACTGCCTGCCAGTGACACAGGAAGTTGAACTGGGAGGCAGGAAGACCACAGGCTGATGGGTGGAGAGTGGGGTGGATCCAAATTTGGTGGGAACATGGTAGTGTGCGGGCAGCTCTCAGGGTTCATGGCTGAGTTCCAGCAGGCACGATGGCAAAGTGACCAAGAAGCAGTTTCCAGAGTCCTTCAGTCTCAAGCAAAAGGGCACAACCCAAAGGAAATGTTATCTAAATATGACTTGACACTTGATGGGTGGGTTTGACTCCACCCATAGCAAGGAGTGTCTAATTTACATAGTCCCTATCTAGCAGGATCGTCCCAGCAGAGATCCAAGAGTTAACTTGAGAAGCAGCCCCTGCCTTTCAACGAACCGGTCTTAAAGGGGATCAACTGTGTACTGGGGCAGCATGATACTTTTGGGTTTCCCTATGAAAAAAATCATTTAATGCTTGTCGTTTGCCATTTTAAATTAGTCATGTTTATAATCAGATAGCTGAATGACTTAGACTGTTCAATCTTTATTTCCTAGTTTGCTGACTACTAGGGAAATTATATCAAACTTATTTTAGTCCATTGAAATAAATTAGTGGAGAAATTTAAGAATGCATTGGCATGATAAATACCTGGACATATGTTTCAAGTCAATGGTCAGTGAATTTCACCCATTAACACAATTTGTTCAAACATCAATAATCATGGGTCTAGGTAAATTAGTAGCTGTTGACTAAATATCTTAACATTCAAATATTCCAGTTTGACAGTCAATATTAACTAAGACATGGAAGAAATTGGAAAAGCAGATGAAAATTCTATAGTCCATTCTTTAAAGAAAATGTTTGCTATAAAGTCCTGAGTTATTCAACCATATGGCATTCTCCAAGTATACAATGAATGCAATAGAAGTGGTTATATATTGGTCCTGGGGATAAATGTACCTGATATTATGTTCCTAACTGGGCACTTTTGACCTAGTTTCTAGACAATACCTAATGACCCAGGCAAGGTGTTATAAACAACTTGGACATTAGATTTCAACCTTCCAGAGGAGGTACACAGCATTTGCATTAGACCACACCAGAAGGGACTGAATTGTAAACCACACTAAGTATACAGGACTTTCCCTTAAACTCACTTAGAATCAAGGAACAGGAATACTACCTTGAGCTTTAAGCTGAAATGCCATGGTTGTAGAATAGACAATTGCTATCCCCATGTTAAGGATTTAGTGGTTATTGGCTTTGGGTGTATTCATACCTACTCCTCTGAGGGTACACAATAGCATATGATCACCCAGGACCACCATATTATTTACTGTTTTCACATTCTTTCTACCATTGGGGGACATGTATTAGTTTACCAGGCATGCTTCTGCCCTGGTAAATGAGTGATCATGAAAATATTGCCCTATTTCCAACCATCCAGACATGTGTACTAGTGTCCTATCACTCATATATGGAAGATATACAAATTAACAATTCATGTATTTGGGCCTAATAATAAAATTTACAGTGTATAAAAACTTTTGTTTAGTAGTGCTTTACCATTGACTAAAATAATATTATCATTAGATAATACCTTAATAATTATCTTAAGTCTCACAGGGATTTATGATATACTACAGTAAAATAACAGTGATGTTATTGAACCAGGGACTTATAGAAAGAGTAATTATTGGAATGGATTTTGAGTTCTCATTTGATCATAGTCTTATTATAAGAACAGTTCATTCAAATGGCATGGCCTTGCCTGGTACTTACCCTCACGAGGAGATCACTAAATACATATGTGCCATAGTGGGAAAGAAATCAGAGGGTGCTGGACATATGAAAAACAGAGTCTGGGGTTTTACAAAGGCTTGTCATCAAGCAAGCAAGCGTCTAAGTGAGGAATCAACTAAGTCCACATGGAAGAAGCACACCAGTCCCAGGTTTGTGAATAAGATCCACACCCTCAAGAGGGAATGGTTGTCAGCACCTAAATTCTAAATGTCCAGTTTCCTGAAAACTACGGATGGGAGTTTGCAGGGTCCCTAGGTGGATTAAGTCACTGATGAATATCCAATGCCCTTAGAGTAGGTATGTTAACAGCAAAGAGTGAATTTTCACAGCTAGAATAACACTTGTCATTTGCTCACCCTCTGAACCAAATGTGAATTTATTTTAAATGTTTAATGTTCTCAGCTTTCTCTTTGATTGAGGTCTTTCTCTGTGTTACATGGCCATAGTTGTTTACTGTTTGCTCTTGTTTTAAATGTCTTTTTTTGTATAGGCAAACAACCATAAAGATAGGTGAATTTACAGACTGTAGCTGGATTAATTGTAGGCTGGGGCCATGAAAGGAGAAAGGGGGGATGGAAAGTCAACTGCCATGGTACAAGGGGAGGAAATTGTTCCAAAGTGGATTGTGGCAAAAGGATTGCCCAACCCTTCTTGATATGATTAATCTACTGAATTTTATGCTATGATAAATATAGCTCAATCAATTTTTACGTAGTTATGACATTTTTACCTTCACAATGAAGAAAATCATCATATCAGTTAATATTTATTGAACTTTTATTGTGTCGTCCATCAGGTGCAAAGTTCTTTGCTTTCATTAACTAATACAATCTTCATGATAATTTTGTAAGGTAAGTATTATTCCCATAAAAAAGTGAAAAGTGAAAAAAAAAGATGGGGGGTGTTACAAGTATTTGCCCAAATTACTCTATATATCTCTGCTGCTTTCACTTCCTTTTAGTTCTTTCCTCTTTTTGAGAAATGTTTATTAGCTACCTAGCAAACGCCACACAGAGGGTCTTGCTGTTACAACAGAACTAAAGATACTTTTAACAATATTCAATTAAAAAGTTTCCTGAACTAGAGAATGTGGCCTTCTATAGCTCCCATCCATTAACTAGAACTGAATTAAGGAAATATTTGAAAAAGTCTAAGGAAATATATTTGAAAAAGTCTAAGGAAATAGCCTTCCTCTGTTTCAAGTTTTGCTCCTAAATCAAACCGCTTACCCATAGAGCCATATCGCAGTAATAAATTTTGAGGTATTCAAGGTATCTCTAACAGAACAAATACTTCTGACCTTGACATTGAAAATGCACGAATGTCACAGAGTAATAGGCAACGATCTTATTTACACTGGATGGTTATGATTAAATCTGAACATCTTCCTTGCTATGATCTTCAACCATTTTTAAAAGTTTAAAATGTCTTTATTTAGATACTTGAATTTTTAAAAAGCACCTTTCCCAATAAAATTTATCAAATATTTACTTAAGCCAAGATAAATAATCAATCCATGTTCATTATTATCACTCATCCTGGAATATATCTTTATTCTGTATGTGTTTTGTGAAATAAGACATCTGAAAACAGTCCTAATGAATGGTAAAGACTAAGAATAATTTGACATTTGCAAACATGCCTAGCAGATAATACAAGAGAAAAAGTTCTCATGTCTCAGAGCAACACCTGTATAAATTTACTTCTTGGTTGTTTACTAGCAACTGTCACAGTGACCTTTCTATAACTGTAAATAACCAGACTCCATTTCAATAAAACAGTTTGGGCACTTCAAATACTCCTTAATTTTTTCATTTCTTTGAAATAAAATCTTTGTGATTCTTTTACTGGGATACCTAATAAAGGAGCACTAACAAATAAGAAAAGTCAATGAAATAATAACTGGGTAACTGAAATGCAAGCACCATGTCTATGCATATGTATATGCATTATATGTATATATTTTTCCTGGTTGATGAACTTGTAGAGCAAGAGGCACCACATACACTGTTGGTGGCATGGTAAATTGGTATGGTATCAGTGGAGTATCCTTAGGCAATGTCCATCAAAAATTATAAAATGTACATACACCCTTAGATATGGAAATAACCTCAGTCATGTCTGTCAATTTGTCTTCCTATTGTGGCCTTGCTATGAAGCTGAAAACTCTGCCACGGGCTTTCTTGTTTCTATTTAAAAAGGGAAAACATGCTTACCAATGGAAGACAGGTTTCATTGCACCCTGAAGACGAAAAGGCACTAGGAAGAGAGGTCTCTCAACTCACTGTCATTGAGTCCATTCTGATGCAAAGTGACAGAGTAGAATTTCCCATATGGGTTTCTGAGACTTAGTCTCTTTAAGGGAGTAGAAAGCCTTGTTTCTTTTTCTGAGGAGCTGGTGGTTTTGACCTGCTAAATTTATGGTTATCAGTCCATTTCATAACCACTAAGCCACCAAGACTCCTCAGGAAGAGATGCCTACATGCCAAAAATTAGTCAATATAAACTTCATTGATCACATGAACTTCTAGGTAAAAGGTAAAACTCACAGTGGGCCATAACCTCTGACTTGAGATTTCAACACACATGAAGAAGACATGGCACCTGACTATATTTTGTTCCAGACACTATGAACAATAGACTATCCTTGATAGCATGCCATTGCTTGGCTGGTGTCTGTGGTCACTAATGTTCAATACAGTGTACACTAATGCATGGAAATCTATTCTCAAGATGGCCTCTAAATTCAAGTGGGATATAATCAAGGTGTACTTTGGCTTTTATGGATGTTTTCATGTTCTTGAACTTCAACTTGAACCACATATGAGCAATTGGTGGTCTATGCAGTAATTGGCCCATAGTCTTGTTCTGACTGATGATGCTGGACTTTTCTAACATTTCTTTGCATAAATAGAATCCAGTCAGTTCCTGTGCATTTCATCTGGCAAGATCTATGTGTCTAATCACCACTTATGTTGTTGAAAAAAATATTTGCAATAAATAAGTGTTGGTCTTACAAAATTCAGTAATGTGATACCTTTCAATTACCAAGTTCAAAATTCACATTTTCTAAATAATATTTTTATTTAGTTTCCAACTTTCATGTTCAAATCACCATTAATCGTGAATGCATCTTGATGGCATGTTTAGTGAATTTCACACTGCAGATGTTTGTAAGATTCTACCATTTCTTGATCTTTGATATTAGTGCTTGGTGTGCCAATGTGAATACTAGTCATTGTGAAAGAAAGGTTTTATGTCCACTTTGCTAGGCCAAGATTCTCCTATGATATGTTCCAAGATAGCTTGGTCAAGTGCAGAATGGGATTTCTGTGAAGCAGCCAAGAAGTTGTGGGAAGAATAGGGTAGATTAACAGTTACTTAATCTGGTAACAGTCTTGGTATTATTTAGGAAAATCTCATTCCAAAAGCTAGACTACTTTTGCTGCTGGATCTGGAGCTTGCAATTGGTTGACTGATCTCCTCTTAGAGAATATGCAAAGCCCAAGAACAATTACCTGTGGCCACCATCTTTAGCACTTGAACTGGACTGGACTTACTTTTAAAACAGAGTCATTTGGGGGGCTGAGCCCCGGTGGTGTAAGTGGTTGAGTGCGGGACTGCGGCCTGCGGGCTTGGTGGTTCAAATCCAGCGATTCAAATCCAGCGCCTCTCAGCAGCAGCACTGGGTAGCTCCCACGACCACCAGAGGGCAGTGATGCCCCCCCCAAGAAAACAGAGCCATTTTTGATATAAATCTCTTTCCATGAACATACACATGCAAGCATTTTTGATTTCTTTAGAGACTGCAACCTAACAAAGTCATATTAACTTGTTTTTCTCATGGACATGTGGATAGTATCTGATCCCTGAGAGTGCCATACTTCAATAGAGATCTTGGAATGTTCCTTTTGATCAGGGATGTGATGCAGTTTTTCAGTTTGCCATTTTGGGCATCATCGTCAATATGATTATCTGATTAGAAATTGTCGACACCCATCTATTTCAGCTCACTGATTCCTAGAATATCTATTTTTATTAATTCCATTTCATTTATCTGTCTTACAATTTTCCCAGTTTAATATTTTGGGCTTTCCCTATTTTGATGACTACTGCATATTTACAGCTATCTCTTCTCGCTTTGAATCATGTCTCAAAATCAAATGAAGATCCCCAAAGATTTTCTCTATCAAGGTCATTTAAGGTCAAATCTACTTTGAGAAGGAAGCTCTTCCTCAGTTGTCTCTTGAGTGTCTTCTCTTCTAAATGACTCATTGCTTGGTACTCTGTCAGATAATAATCCTCTGCTACTCAATGATTTTGCTGGTCAGTTTTCTTAAAAGTTGATTTACACGGGTCCTTCTTCCTAGTCTCTCTTTCTGGAAGCTCTACTAAAACCTGTCTGCCATGGCTGGACCTACTGAAACCTAAAAATACTAAAGCCACAGTTTTCAACAATACATCAGCATACAAGCCACCACAGTAAAATGAACAGGTGACAGTGATTCAAAAGACAAGAAAGAAATAAAAGACCAAAATGAAGGTCGGTAGAGATGCAGAAACTTTTTTTGTTAAATGTATAGCAGCTAGAGTGAATGGGGGGAAAATAAGTAAATGCTTGGACAGATTTCAAAGGTTAGTTTGAGAAGACAAAATATTATAACAGAATGTCTTAGATTTCTAAATATAAAAAGGAAGAACACATTAACTGAGAAAAAATTATTTTTGTTGCAAAATTAGAGGGTTCTATAAGCAAAACATTTCATAGAAAGCATTACAGCAAGATGGATGAAATTCATCAATTCACTAAACCAAAAAGAATTGTCAACATTCCACAATTTCAGGAAGTAGTGTATGATCAATAGCTGATGATATTGAAGTAATATATACAAACTGCACTGTGGGCATTGCTGAAAAACAAGACTCCAGGAATTGATAGAATTTCAATTGAGATATTTTAATAGATGGAGGCAACATTGTAGCATCCTCGTCTATGCCAAGACATCTGGAAGGTAGTTACCTGGTCAACCAACAGGATGAGATTCATATTTGTACCCATTTCTAAGAAAGGCAATGCACTGCAATGTTGAAATTATATAACAATATAATTAATAAATATACACAAATAAGACACGCAGAAGACAATTACAAATCGGCAGTAACAGTACATAGACAGAACATTTCCACAAATCAAAATCAGATTCAGAAGAGGATGTACTAAGAGAAACTTCATTTCTGATGGTCATTGGCTGAATCAGAGCATGTCAAGATATTAACCTGTGTTTTATTGACTGTATACCACCATTCAAAATAAATAATGGAGAAAGTAGATCGGGAAATCTAGAACACTTACTTGTGCTCAAGCATAACCTGTACATAGAGCAAGAGGCAATTGTATAAACAGAACAAGGTGCTATAAATGGCATAAAAGTAGAAAAGGTAGCCAAAAGCTGATGTTCCTTTCATTTATCTCCCTGAGTGAAGCATGCAACCTTATTCAACTAATTCTATTTCCTGAAATTCCTGATTTACTTAAAATATGATTTTCTTTACTTACAGCATTTCAAATGAAAGTCACTTGAATTTGGGGGTTGGAATTCAGTTAAATATATATGTATCATAAGTACTACTGTGAATGTATTTTTAACATAGAACAAGTTATTGGACTATATTAGGGTTTTGGTTTTGTGTGATTTTTTCTTTCATTTTCAAATATTAATTCAAATGTAAGGCTTAGATATTTCTCAATATCTAAGCTTTGTATCTTTGACTTTTAATAATAGATCATACCATATTCTTTGCCTTATTCTCATCTCAAAGTAAGAATATTATACGGATTGTTTCTCAAACGCATATACAATGAATAAACCAGCAGTATTAGTAAATAATCACAGAAAATTGTTAAAACAAAAAGATCAAAATATGAAGCTATTGTTTTGTAATAGACCCTCCATCTAGGTCTATGTATCTTTGAGCCTAAGAGTTCCATCTCTCCATCCCTTCCCTGAAGAATTGTGGGCCCTTCTGTGTCTGCCATGTGAATGTGGCATTTTAAGCATCCTCAAAGACTGAAATCATGTTCCTTTTATGTTTTCTTTGATTCTTGATAACAAAAGGAATCCTAAATGTCAAGGTCAAGTCTGTGCAGTGGATGGTATAAGGTTTCCCACTGAAATTCTCATAGGACATCCCTGATTGTCTTGGGAAAATGAATAGATACATTATTGTGGTGAGGGGGGAATTCCTCATAACAACTTCTCTGGGATTTTTCTCACCAATGTAGTTTTAAATGTTCTTCAAACATCTTCATAATAAGCCCTGAGATCATCTGTGCCTTCAAGAAAATCTGTAAAGAGTAACCATTAATTTTCCTCAACTTTCTGAGCTGACCTCTCTGCCCTTCATTTAAATGGACTGGCACATTCCTTGGCAATATTTTAATTGTACTTTCCTTCTTTGAGACTCTCTAATGAGATTATGATAATGTATCACAAAGAGAACTTGACCGCAGCCATCCTCTGATCTCAGAGACATATTTAAATAAATTATATTTGAGGGAAAACACAATATGCATGTCTGAACTGGAACTCACATAGCAATACTTCTTTAATTTACTGTTTCATTACCATTAATTGTACATATCATGTGAATCCATGTGGTCGAATTGCCAAATCTTTCTATGTCTCAATGCTTCCTTTTTAAAATGAAGCCTTTAGCTAAAAAGTAGCTTCCAAGTCAAGAATTATTTTAGCAGGCTCCAAAAATGTTGTTTGTGAGAGTTTTCAGTCTTTAATGTCACTTATCTATTTATCATAAGACTTATTTGTTTTCTGAGTAATAAATCAAGAACATCTCTTTTTCCTCTGGTAACAAAGGACATCCCCTAGCATTTGGCAGAATGTAAAACATTCTCACCAGGGTGTCACAATTAAATACATACTCGTTTTCTTTTTTTGTTTGTTTGTTTTTTGGGGGCATCACTGCTCTCTGGTGGTGGGAGTAGGAGGCCCAGCCCCACTGCTGGAATTGAACCTCCATCCCAGTGGGCCGCAGTGCCACGAACAACCACTACGCCACTGGGGCTCAGCCCTCCTGACTTGTTTTCATAAGTGCAAAGGTACGATTTATACTATTAGTCACTATTTTTGCCAGCATGTTTTTTAGCATTATTGATACTTTTTTCCTTACTTTGAAACTCAAAATTTGTGGATTGTTTATATTTTTGAAATACCTATGTGTTCTTGGTATAGACTTAGATACACATGTAAACTAAATGCTCAGAACAACCTTAGATCTATGAGGAAATTAAATAATACTACTAATCTGTGGTATACCCAAAATTTGAAGCCAAGTCTCTGTTAACTAAACTACATTTTCTCGGATGTAAATGTGCCACTTAAAATATACCTATGTTTTTAGTCTTTAATTCTCTGGTAAAAATCTATCAATCCATCAATTATTCTACATCCGCTAGCGACAATTCACCAGTATAGGGTGGAAGGCAACAGGCCTGAGGAAAGTTCCACCTGAGGAACTTTCATAGTACACGGTCGCTGCCGCCGCCGCCCCAGGTAAGCATTGAGCAACTAGCTCTGAGTTAGTGCACCCAGTAGGGCAGCTTTGGAACATTCTCATTTGGAATGAGTAAATGTCCTGGAACAGAATGATTCTGCTCTTCCAGAGGTTAGAGCCTGAATTTTCACAGTCATCTAGAATGGGGATGTTTTCTTTTTATCTCTAGTCCAGTTCTATAGCCCTGAACTCAAGATCCAATCAACTTGGATATGGGATAGCCTGAAACGAATCATCTTTGTTCATCACCCTTTTTTAATCCATATTCTTCCTCTCTGTTTTCATGGTATAGCAGGGAGCACTCCTACGCCTCCTCCCCCCCCCCCAAAAAAAAATTGGTAAAACTCTGTTAGGTGTGAGGAACTTTGATAGTACGCCGCTGCCGCCCCAAGTAAGCATTGAGCAACTAGCTCTGAATTCATGCACCCAGTAGGGCAGCTTTGGAACATTCTCTCTGGCCACAGTGAATTTTTTTTTTAAAAGCAGTTTTGGTCAAACTTTTTTTTTTTTTTTTATAATGACTTATTGAAAAGAATAGCATGTGGCTGTGAAATCTTGCTTCCTGCTCTGGTAAAATGCCACAGAGTTTGTCATGATGCACAGCACAGTTTACAAGGACAATGTGATGGGGAAAACTCATGTTTCCCCATAAACCAAACATTAGTGGTTTTCTGTTGTTGTTGCTGCTGCTGCTGCTGTTGTTGTTGTTGTTGTCGGCATCACTGCCCTCTGGAGGGAGTGGGAGACCGAGCCTTGCTCCTGAAGAGCTGCTGCTGGATTGAACCGCCAACCCAGTGGGCCATAGTCTCGCACTCAACCACTATGCCACTGGGGCTCAGCCAGTGGTTTTCTTGTTTCCCCCCAAAAAAAAGAGAGAGAGAGAGAGAGAGAGAGAGAGAAATGTCTACTGATAACAAACCTCATTATGAATGTACTTCCCTAACAGAAGAAAACGTCTATCAAACTGTGAGCACTTGCGCTGCAGATCGACGCACACCATTGAAGCAACAGAATGGTTATCGTGACTAGCTTGAAACTCAGTTCAGCAAACTGTAAGGGAAGATTTGGAAATAAAAAGGGCCGCTGCTAAAATTGTACCTTGGAAGACCAGGAAGAAGACTGTCAAGTGCAAACATGTTGTGTTTTGCATGAACAGTTCTGAAGTGACCCCAACTTTTTTCCTAAGGTGTTGAGACATGGAGCTATTCAAAAAATACACAGATTCTTACTTTTATTTATTAATGTATTAATGAACCCTCTAATCACAGAAGTCATCAACTTTTGAGTTGATCACTGGAACAACTTCTTTTAAAAGCAATTCTTTTCTACCCATGGACTCTATTATCCATTTTCTATTTGACAATCAGTCACATCTCTAAAATATAAATTGCATAATATCGCACCTGTGTCTCAAACCACCGATGACTCATCAAAAGCTTAAACATCTTCTACATGATGTGAACCCATTACTTTTAAATTCTATGGATTCTCTTTACCTACTACAATAAAGTCACCCTAACCTCTTTGCTGGTCTTAAAAATCTGTCTACCACAGTAACCTTCACATTTTGTTTTGCTGGACATTCTACCACTTCCCAAATATCTGCATGGCTTTCTCTTTCACATCCTTGAAATTTTTATTTATTTTATTACTTTTGCATAAAGTCTTCTAAGATCATCAATTTCTAACCTTATTTCTAACCTTTGTCACATTATTGCTATTGTTCGGTGCAAACTGGTCAGTTCTTATTCATAGAAATACTTTGTGCAAGAGAATGAAGTATCACACTATCATGTTCTAACCTCACAATTGTAGACCTAAGCCATGCGCTGAAGAATATGCTCAATGTATTTTCAACTGATTGAAATCAAGAAAAACATTCAAGTTTCAAGTTGGCATTTTGAAACATTATATGGGCAATATATTGAATGGTGAAGGAAACATCCAAAAGAGGTGGAAAGGATACATAGAATCACTAAAGCAAACAGGATTTGCCCAGATATTTCACCATTTTAAGATGTAGAATATAAGCAAGAACCAATGGCACTGACTGAAAAATTCCATGTTGCACTGAAATCATAAGCTAAAAACAAGACTGGAAATTTATGGAATACCAACTGCAACATTACAGCAAGCTGATGAAGCACTTACTTGTCCGTATCAGGAAATTTGGTCAGCTAGTTGGCCAACTACCTAAAAGAGATCCTTATTTGTCCCCATTTCAAAAGAGAAATAATCCAAGAGAATATGGAAATTATAGAACATTATCATTAATATCTGTTGCAAGCAAAATTTTGCTGAAGATCATCTATTAACAGCTGCCACAGTGCATTACTAAGGAGCTGTCAAAAGTTTAGGCTGCATTCACAAGTGGACTTGGAACAAGATTTTACTAATGTCATCTGAATCTTGGCTGAGAGTAGAGAACACTAAAAAGATATTTACTTTTGGTTTATCAGCTCTGACAAGGCATTTGACTGTGGATTATCATGAACTATGGAGAGCCTTGAGAAGAATGGTGATTCCAAAACACATTGTGCTCGTGCAGAACTTGTATGTGGATCACGATACTGTCATCTGAACAGAACAAGGAAACACTGTTTGTTTGAAAATAAAGATAAGGTATATCAAAGGTATATCCTCTCATCACACTTATTCATTTTGTATGCTGACCAAGTGATCACAGAAACTGAATTGTATGAAGAAAAATGTGGCATCAGAAATAGAGGAAGTTTTATTAACAACCTGCATTATGCAAGTTACACAACATTTTTCCCCTTAAAATATGGAGGAACATGAAGAATGTACTGATGAAAATCAAGGACTGTAGCCTTCTATAATAATTGCAACATAATGTAAAGAAAGCTGAAATCCTCACAACCAGACCAATGGGTTGCAATATGATAAATGGAGATAAGATTGAAGTTGTCAAGGAATTTGTCTTGCTTGGTTCCACAATCAGTGTTTATGGAGGCAGGAAAAAAAAGGTGTAAAAAATATGAATTACATTGCAAGAGACCTCTTTAGTGTATTGAAAAAGCAAGGATGCTGTTTTAAGAAGTACGGTCTGGCTAATGCAAGCCACAGTATGTTTAATTTCTTCATTTGCATATAAATGTGGTTGCTATGAGTTGGACCTGGCAGCTAACAACAATATATGAGGAATGCTGGTGGTATTATAGGTTGCATATTGGGCTGCTAACTTCAAGCTCAGCAGGTCAAAACCAGCAGCAGCTCCACAAAAGAAAAAAGAGGCTTGCTATGCCCATAGAGCGTTGCAGTCTCAAAACCCCAGGGGCTGTTCTCGTCTGTCCTATTGGGTTGTGAGGAGATTGCAGTGAGGCATATGTGCGTGAAAGTTGGACACTGAATAAGGAAGACCAGAGAAGAATCAATGAGTTGGAACTGTGGGGCTGGAGAACACTGAAGGTACCCTAGAATGCCAAAAAAGAAAGAAAGAAAGAAAGAAAGAAAGAAAGAAAGAAAGAAAGAAAGAAAGAAAGAAAGAAAGAAAGAAAGAAAGAAAGGAAGAAAGGAAGAAAGGAAGAAAGGAAGAAAGGAAGAAAGAAACCAAAGAAAGAAAGAAAACAACCACACACATTTGTCTTGGAAGAAGTACAGTTGAACTTTTCCTTAGAGGCCATGATGGTAAGACCTCATGTCACATACTTTGGACATGTTATGGTGAGATCAGTCCCTAAAGATGGACATCTTGCTTGGTAAGATAAAGGAGCAGAGAAAAAGAGGGAGGCGCTGGACACGAGGAATTAACCCAGTGGCTTCCATCATGGGTTGAAAGATAAGAACAACTGCGAGGATGAAGCGGAACCTGGTGGTGTCTCTTTCTGCTGTGAGTCAGAACCAACGCAAATGTCCCTAAGGACAACAGCACGCTCTGTGTGAGCCCGTCGTCGATGGCACTGTGTCTACAGTGTGTGAGATGAAGTCTCATCATCTTCATTCCTAAGAACCATTCTGGAGGTGCTTCTGCCAAGACACACTTGTCTATCCTCTGGCTCCTCGTGGCTTATAGAGGGGAGCACTGTCTTAAGAGATATGGATCTCTAGATGGTGGATATTTCAAGACGCAATTGCTTCATCACTTTATAGTTTTATTTAATAAAGTTTTCTGTAATATTGAAACAATATTACTTAAATTAACTTAACTTCGTATGTGTTTATTTTTTAAATGTTGGCTCCCAAATAAACCATTGCTACTGTGCACATTGTTCTCTAGGCCTAAAATAGCATCTTTTATTATTTCCTATGACTAGTGGTCTGGAATCATTTAAAATACTTACCATTTTAGGAGAATCTCAATGTATATATACTGGTCATATATCCCCCAAAGACTTTTAAATGATAAGATTAGTGTGAGGCCCTGGGTCTAGTGCTAGGAATACCAGGAGTGAGTAAAACACACATATGCCCAGTCTTCATAAATACTTCAATCCAGTGAAAGAAAGGAACAAATATCAAGGAAATGATACAAAAAGAAAAACTACATAATGTAATGACTGTTCACAATTGAATAGGTATATGTACCATGGTTGTTGTTAACTACCCTTGAGCTTGTTTTGAATAGCAACCCCATATACAACAGCAGAGTACACTACCTATTTTTCATAATATTTCAGCCTGCTGTTGGAGTCCCTGTATCAACCCATCTCCACAAGGGTCCTCTTTTTGCTGATCCTCTAACTTTTGAGGCCTGCTGCTGTTTTCTAAGGACTGGGTCCTCCTCATAACATCTCCAAAGTACATGAGACAAAGTCTCAACATCTTCTGTTCAGAGAACTATTCCGGTTATAGTTCCTCCAATACAGATTCAGTCATTCTTCTGGCAATCTATGCTATAGTTCTTCTTTGCAACACCGTGATTCAAGTACATCAATTTTTTAAATTAACTTTTGCTTTCTTTTATTATTTATAATTTATTAGGAGCTCTTAGAGATATCACAACACCCCATATTTCAATCATATCAAGCAGCATTGCACGATTACCATCACAAAAACATTTTCTTTCTTCTTGAGCTCCTTGATATCTTCTCGCTTTTATCACCTCACTCCCTAACTCTACCCTTGAGGAACCCTTATTTTATTTTTTCCTATAGTAGGTCATATCTTACACAATCCAATATATCCATTCACCTACAATTCTGTGGTTCAATCCAATCAAATGGGATAATATAGTCATCAATATTATCTGCTCCTCATTCCCCTTTCTGCCTCCAATCTCTTCCTGTACCCTCAGGGAACCATTACTTCTGTTACTGTTTCTGAAGGGTTATCTCTCTTGGCTGTCATGTACCAAATGATCTTAAATATATAAATGGACATATGCAAATCTAACATGATTAATCAGGTAAAACAAATAAAAGCCATCTTAGTGGGGGATGGGAATCTTATCCATTGTCCAGTTTTATATTTACATGAGATAATTGGAAACATGATGATTATGAGAATCTCTGTTCTTGACTCACTCTTGTATCCAGCAGAATGAAAAAACTGACCAATCTCCTAGTTGGAATCTCTACACCTTATTTACATACACTCAGTCATTTGGTAGGAGTTAAAACTCCTATGGGTAGAAGAGTCATACCCAGTAATTTTGCTTCACTGCAATTACACATGAGCACAAATTAAATGCTCTAAAATTCCCATTCTTTATAAATTGATTGACAATTTGCTGTGATCCATACAATTGATTATATTTGTGTAGTCTCTACAATGATGCTAAGCTCATTCTAGTGTTTTCTGATATCAGCGATTATATCCCTCATTGCATGTCCTCTTATGCCTTTTGCTTAAATGTCTGGCAATGACTTCCAAATGTACTGCTACAGCAGTTTTTGAATTATCCTCAGTAAATTTTAGCTGTGTGTCATACGAGTGATATTTTTTGCTAAGTCCCGCATTCTGTTGCATTGTGAGGCGCTCTGGAGGCTTCGTGGGTACGTTCTAGGATGCTAACCTCAGGGTCAGCAACCGGAAACCCTCCGCAAGCTTTCTCCTTCCCGGGAGAGCTGCAGTCTCACACACTCATAGGGGCGGTTCTTTCTTGTCCCACAGGAGCCCTGTGAGTGGGAGTTGACTAGATGGCAATGAGTTGGGGTTTTTTGTTGTTGTTGCTTTAAGTTTATATTTCTATACTTTGATCATAGTTTATGTTGTTGGAAAGGAGGATTTGCAATTACAAAGTCACTGGTTTTTCAAAATTTAACCTTTTCATTGTTGGTGTCATTCTTATGTTTGGGGCCAGTTACTAGTCCTTCTTTATCCCAAATTCTGCATTTCAGTTATAAATGCATCTAGATTGCATGACTGATCCATTTTATATTACAAATATTTGTAAAACTTTTCACATTCTTCATCTTTGGCATGAGTAGTTAGTATACATTTGAATAATAATTGCATAAATTGGTCTTCTTTGTAGGTGTATAAATATTATTCTCCTACTGACAGCATCATACTTCACACTCGATCTTCTAACATAATGTTCTTTTATCGGTGAATGAGATACCACTCTTGCTCAATTTGTCATCCTCAGCATAGTAGACTTTACATTTGTCTTATTCAAAATGGGTAGTACTATGCCATTTCAGCTCACAATTGCTGAAGATATTGATCTTTATGAGTTCTATTTCATTTTTGATGATATCCAATTTCCTAGACTCATACTTTGTACAGTTCACATGCCAAATATTAATAGATGTTTACAGCTGTTTGTTCTCATGAGCAAATGAACTTCCAAATTTTAACTCAGACATCATTCTTTGCAAGAGGTCTTCCAAGACAAACTATTTCAAACTATAGCCTATTCCTGACCTTCTAAAATTAAGATTATAGAAATTATCTCAGTAACTTGTACCCTAGTTGGCATCATGGAACATTATACAGTAAGAGTCATTTATTAAGTTTATGCAGTTGTGTGGAGAAAGCCTTTGTGCATATTGACTTATTTCTTTTGAAGCAGTGCAGACAGCTGTATTGTTTGCAACCAGAAAAGAAACTGGTTGCAGAATGGAGATTTCTCAGCTGTCAGTTTTCAAGGTTAAATTGTTGGAGGACTTTTCTCTGTTGTATATTCTCAAGGAGGTGAAATTGGAAGACTAAACCTGAAAAATTCGCATGAAAATAAAACCATTTGAGGCTTGTCATTGCTTAATGTCGAAATCCATCATTATTTTAAACAATTGGATACACTTAGTTCTTCGGTCTTACCAGAGAAACCCAAGAGGCGTGCAACTATATATTCATTCTCAGCAAAACGCTCCCTTGCCAAGATGAGGTATAAAATGGAGAGGTCAGGGAAAGCAATGTGTGTTCTTTTAGAGTATTTCAGTTTTAAGATGACTTCCTAGGATTAAAGAACACTTAACCCTGATCACACAGTGTCTTCTGCACTATAGTGCATTGCATCGCCTTAGAACCCTAATGATTTCCCATAAGTATTCCATCGTCTTATGAGAATTGAAAGAAACCCAATCCTGCAATAAAATGAAACACCCTTGGGCAGAAAGTGAACATTGTTCTCAGGTGTGGCTTAGGGACAGATCGGTAATCCAGAAAAGAGCCAAACATTTTTATACAGTCAAAGTGAAGGGGGGCAATTATTGTATCAACCGTAGCTATTTCTAATAACACCTCTTCAAAGTACAGGGCAAACTGAAAATCAACTGTCATCAAATCAGTTATGACCCAAAGTGACAGTATAGAGGGTTTCTGTGAGGATGTTAATCTATGCTGGTGCAAACAACCTCATTTTTATCCAGGGGACTTGCTGGTGGGTTCCAACCACCAATATTGAGGTTATCAGCCCACGGCTTATCCCACAGGTCTACCTCAAGAAGACCTTCAAAGAATGCCAGATCAGGGGATCGGTTCTCTTTTGGTCCCATGACAGTTTTCTAAACTACAACCAAGAGAACCTACTGAGGTTCTTATTGTTAAAATAAAATCTACTTTAGAATGGAATGTTTTTCATTTAGGTCTAATTTTATGTTCTGTTCATAAAAGCATGATCTTTTGAAAACGTTTGAAGGTCCATAGATTACATAATCACATATGTGACTCATCTTCAGCATGTTGGTCTGCTTCCCATGAGAGCCATGTTTATGACCCGTTAGAAACCGTGCTCTGGTCCATTCCCTGGAACAACTTAGCGAGTGTGAGACACTAATCTTTGCTCACTCTAGCTGCTGCACCTACAGGTATGTGCTACTTGAATAACTGTCCCTCCTCTCTCAGAAACACTCCATGCCACATCACCGCATATGCCACCTTGCTTAGAGTACTGAGACACTGTGCCATTCTTCCCTTCTGAGTGCAGGAAGATAGGAAGGGGGGGTATTGTGCTTTTTGTGTTATCTCTGTTATATCATTCTCTGATTGGAGAAAGGGACCTGTTCTTTTCCCGCTATCAGACTTAGAAAATTATTCTTCAATGTGCCCCAATACTGGTGACAAACAGAAGCATGTGCGTAGAACAGTTATGGCAGAGGGCAGGCAGAAGATCAGCATCATGAACAAACAGAAAGGTCTGCAGGGGTCAGTACCAGCACCAGCTACAGAAGACAACACTGGAGATACAGCATGGAGGGGGGGGTGGTGGAGGGGGGAAGAGGGGCTTCCTAAACCACACAAGAGCAAATTAATGGAGAGACAGACAGAGAGAATGGCATCCTGGCCAACCATCCTCAAGGACAACATTCCTACTCAGAGCTGCCAATGCACAGAGAGGACGACAGAGCTGACCCCACCAGGAGACATGGTGCCACTGACCCATAGTGCTAAAGAAACAGCACTGGAAACACAGTATTTCCTTTACTGTTCCTGAGGAGTTTATCTGTCCTGGATGTCCTGTGTCGAGAGCTCTTATGTGTACATGTTTTAGTTTAGTCGAATTTGTAAGATATGGAGTCATGGGAGTTGTGAGGAGGAAGCATTAAAGAAATAGAGCAGGAGTTCTCAATCTTCCTAATGTGGCAATACCCCACCCCCACCCCTATACACATGCCAGAGTGAAACACACAGGGAAAATAACAGAGCAGTAAGGGGACCAAAGCAATGAAGTCCCTGAGGAATCCAGCAAACAGACTTGCGAATCCATGGGCAGGGGATGGCACTTCACAATCAGAAGGGTCAGCAGGCAGACCTGGAATTATTTAGTTATTTATAGACTTTCTTCTTCTCCTCCTCCTCCTCCTCCTTCTTTTCTTTTCTTTCTTTCATCCTTTTTTCTCATGTCTACCCATATAAGATAGGCAGCATTACCAACACCAAGGAGAAAACCGAGGCTCCAGGGGAACATGGGAGAGGAGGAGGTGTGAGAAAGGAAGTGGGGAGCCAATAAACCAGGGAACAAAAAGAATGCCTTGTTGGGGTTGATAAAGTGCAGTGTAGCCAAGAGAAAGTACCAAGGGTCAAATGAATATAACAGTAGGACAGGAGAACATTAAAAGAAAGAGAGGAAGGGACTAGAAGGCAAAAAACATTTATAGAAGTATAAATATAGGTATGCACAAATGTAAATATGTGAATATCTTAATGGGGCTAGAGATCTATGCACATATATTTAAATGTTAAGTATTATGATAGCAGATGGGCAGTGCACCTCTACTAAAGTTCTCCCTCAATGTAAGAGCACTTTGTTCTAATAACCTAGCATTCTCTGTGATGCTCACCTTCTCGATAAGAACTCTGAAGTCAAAATTGGTGCACAAGCAAATGTGGTGAAGAAAAGTGATGGTTCCCGGCTATTAAAAGGTATAGCATCTGAGGTCTTAAAGGCTTGAGACCATCTAGCCGAGAATCAACAAACCCAGGGAAGAAGCACACTTGTCTGTATTATTATGATGTTTTGACAGGATCAGGTATCAGGCATCAGAAGACCCCAAATAAACAACCATTTTGATGTTAACGAGGGGAAACAGAGAGAAGACCCCAGGCCCACCTGTAGACAATTGGGCTTTCCCTCACAGAAGGACCACAAGGAAGGAACGAGTCATCCACAGTACAGCATAGCACAATCAGAACACACAACACTCCTCTAGTTCAGTGGTTCTCAACCCGTGGGGTTGAATGACCCTTGCACAGGTGTTGCCTGATTCATAACAGTAGCAAAATGACAGTTACAAAGTAGAAATGAGAATAAGTCTACGGTTGGAGGCTCACCCTCACACGAGGAACTCTATTAAAGGGTTGCCACCTTGGGAAGGTTGAGAATTGCTGCTCTATTTCTTTAATGCTTCCCCCTTGCAACTATCATGACCACAGATCTGTCTTATAAATTCAACTAAACTGAAACATCTACACTGCTACACGTAAGAGCTCTTGACACAGGAAATCCAGGACAGATAAACCTCTCAGGAACAGTAAAGAAAATAGCAATACCATGAGGATAGGGGGAAGGTGGGAAGAAGAAGGGGAGAAAGAGGGAAGCTGTCTACAATGTCTATAACCCACCCCTCGGCGGGATGAAAAAAAGAAACATGGGCAAAGAGAAATGATGGAAAGTGTAAGACATGAAGATAATAATGATTTCTAATTTATCAGGGATCCATGAGACTTGGAGGGTGGGAAAGGGAGGGGGGAAAAAAGAAGCGAATGTAAGGGCTCAAGCAGAAAGTGGGCAACATAGAAAAGAATGATAGCAACATATGCATACATGTGTTTGATATAATTGAAGTAGGGATTGTTATGAGCTGATTTAATATAAATAAATAAAATAATAAAATACTGGGGGAAAGAAAAGGAAACAGCACCTACAAAGCCATGAATTAACTGATATCGTTCAGTTGGAGAAGTAAAATATAGAGAGACATGGATATTGATGCTATAGATTATTGAGGTGTACGCCCAAGAAGTCATTTTGTTGACTGATGCCTGTTTCAAGACAGAGTCTTTTCAATTGCCTCACATGCATGTCCAATTTAGATAATGAGGGAAAATCACGGGGAAAATCAATGTGTTTGACCTGTGACTTTGGCAAAGGAAATTAAATATATCATGTACTGCAAAAGAACGAACAAATTAATCAGAGAAGAAAAACAAAGAGCATATTCCTTTAAAATGAAGATGATGAAATTTCAACTCACTTTATCTTGGACCCTTTCAAGACAAATCCATCATTAGAACATGACCACATGTTCGGTAAAGTGGAGGGTCAACGGAAACAAGAAAAGGGAGATAAAATAGCATAATAGCTACAAAAAGGGACTCAAACACACTCGGTGTGCTGACACTAACCTGAAGCAACAAGGTACAAGGGGGAGATAAGTCTAGTAGATACGTACTCTGTCATGAATTGAATTGTGTCCTCCACACCCCACGCAAATATGTGTAAGTCACCTAAGTCATGGCTTCCGTTATTGCGTGATTGTCCTGTTTTGTACTCTGAGGTGATCAATCTCCATTAGTGATGTGTTGTAAATCCTGACTTCTATGTATTGATGAGAAAGCGTTTTAGTGGCATTGTAGGTTAGGTATTGAACTTTTAAAAAGAAAGTCAGCAGTTCAACCTCACCAGACACTCGAAGGGAGAAAAGTGAGGCTATCTGCTCATGTAACAATGTACAGTATTGGAAAGTCATTATAATGTCACAAAGAGTTGGAGTCAACTTGAAAGGTGTGAGCTTTGATTTAGGCGTAATGAGGCAGAATCGGGTTATGTTCATGAGAATTATGTTTTCTATTAATGAGGCGGGATTCAGGTGTGTTGGATCAGACTGACTTAGGTTACAGACCCAGATCCAATGATAGGGGAGTTCACTGGGCTGTGGCCTGCCTTACCTTTTATCTTACAAGAAATAAAGGGAGAGAGAGAGATAAACACAAAGAGACAGACAACCAAGAAATAAATGCTGGGAACATCGCTGTCCTTTGTGTTGAGAACCATTCAGACCCCCCCATCCTGAAAGACTGGTGCCAGGACACACGAGTTCTCCAAGACATGCAGATGTTGAAAGAAGATAAGGCCCTTTCTCTTAAACTACCAGCCAACACAGATTAAAAGCCTTCCTTCCCCTACACTTGGAGCCTTGAATTTAGACTTCAACTTGTGAAAATGTGAAAGAATACATTTCTCTGCCTTAAAGTAATGCATCCACATGTGATATCTCTTTTGTAGCACCACGAGGTACCTAAAAGTCTCCAATCATGAAGCATGTGCAGTGCAAACACAATTGGATTTTATTCTCTGAAGATGATTGCATGCACCAGAGTTCACATGACCCTGGTGAAATCGTAGACTAACCACATGAACACGGGGATTGTCTCAGAAAGAAGGTTCAGGAAACAGTTTCTTGGTTCCCAGGGCTCAGAATATAACACTTCTCAGGATATTCAGCTACACTCAACTCTTTTGAAGTGGGAACAGCTTTTGTTCTTGTCTTTCCATCTACTTTAGACAGAAAAGTATGATCATCATATAACACTCTTAAGATCAAAAATAGTTTAGACTTACATATACATGTCCTTTGGTCTCACTTCAGCAGCTAGAGAAAAAAGCAATTTACAAGAAATGCCAGCTAGCATATTTTTTGAGTGGAGAAGGGTGACATTTGTGCACAAGAAAATGCCAGGGTAAATAAATTAGCACTCTCTCCCCCTCTCAGCAAAAAAGCACAGAGTATATATGAACCCGAAAGGGATGGCGAGTCATGAGCCTTTAATTGTACACTAGACAGCCTTCTCTTAGTTAATCACAAAAATAATATTGCATACTTCTTTACACCTTTAAGCTTTATAAATGAATTTCAAATTTAATATCTCAGATGATCAACATGACAACTGCATGGGCAGAAGACATAACAATTATTTGATGCATATGAAATATAAGATGATACCACTAGGAAATAGCAAATATACGTAGCAGTTCCAGAATCAAAGTTTTTGAAATTTTGATTGTTACTTTTTCTACAACTCAGTACTACACATGCAGAAAATGACATCTGAGGGCAAACACTTAGCTATAGTGGCTAAAGCCTAGAAACACAAGTAAACTCATTTTCAGTTGACTGGTAAGCCAACTTTTATACTACCTGTCTGCCTGATAAGCCTTTTACTCCATTCCTGCCCTCAGGAGAAAGGTCAAGCAAAGTGGGACAGCTCAAAGGCAAATCCACCTATCTATCGCTGTCATCTCCATGTGCCACCCAACCTCCCTTTTTTTTTCCCTATGGTCTCTCATGGAATTACCATTCTTCCACTTGGCTAATTATAGCCTGCAGAATACCAGCACCATAACAGCAAACAACCTTGTACTTCTGTAGTATTTTCTTCCAGAGACTAAAATTACTTTTGTAACTGCTAGAGGAGAAATTGGTCGGGAGTTTTTGTAGCGGAGCCTATCTTGTCTTTTAAATGAAGTTGTTTGACTCTGGTATTTTCCCTTTCTGACCCTCTACTTCTTCTATCAAAAGATGAAATATAGAAGAAAGAAGATGATATCCAGTCATTACATTATTAAAGTACCCACTGCTTTCGCCTATCATACATGGTTTATAAGGAAGGAATGATGAAAAACTCTTTATTAATTCAAAAATTGGGTGAAAGCAACCTATTGGCTCTCTGAGTTTGTCAGTGGGGTGATAAGCATCGCTCTTCTGTCTGCCACTAACACCATTGTGTAGTATAAAAGAGTTACAATAGCTAGCATTTGAATTACACAGTAGTCAACCTTGATAATTAAATTCCCCTTCCAGAAAGAATATGTCTCTGCTGAGGGAACCTTATTGCATAGTGTTGTTCATGATAACCATCATTAAATTTGCAGGACATGCCTGTATTATAACAATTCATTTGAAAGTTATCATCACACAAACTAATATTGTTAGAAAAAATAAGGAGCAAAAATTCTAACCTCATTAGAAAAAGTACCTAAAATTTTCCAAGGATTTACTCAATGAAGTGCACCACATCAAAATATCAGGAGCTCTTGCCTGGCCTTGGTGAAGAGCGAGTGGGGGAACCTCTACTACTTTTCAAGGAAACTTCTTTTTGAGTGTTCTTTGGGCCACTTCGGTAAGCTGAGCTGACTTGGTGTACAAGGAAAATGTGAGGGTGAGCTGCCAAAATGAAACTCGGTTCTGTCATAAAGAAAAGAGAGGTCACATACTTATTCCAATTTTGTGTTGCTATTATTTGGATTGTCTTCCTCAGAAAATTAAGTGGATATACTGGTCTGCTGTAGCTTTTAATAAAATTTAAGAAGGCACTGCATAAGACACAAATAAAATTTTACTCAACTGACAATAGCCTCTTAAAATTTTTCGTTGTGATATTTATCCTATTTTCATTTTAAAAACCAAAAGGAGAGAGGAGTGCTAGTATGCTTTGTGATGTTAGGTGTAAGTGTGTCTCTCAATTCTACACGGATGAAGTGCACTCCTTACATTCTGCTACTTGTTTAAAGGCTCTCCATAGCATTAAGTTCAGAATTACTGTTAAAAGCATTTGAAGAAATCTGTCATTAGGTACAAAAATATGATATCTTCTCGTGCAAGATGTTGTATAATACAGAGAAAACAAAGATGTAACCTGAGAACCTTGCTTTTAGTCCTCATAAAATCTGGATAGAAAGCCAAGGTAAATTGATAAAATCATTTGCATTCTCATATATACAGGGGTTTTAGCAGCATCACAAGTCTTAATTTTATACTATAACTATACGTTAAAATTTACTAACATAAATACACCTTATTTTAAACTTAGCAGTAACATTTCTTTGATATTGACTGTGTGCTTTGGAAAAACATGATATTAGCATATCTGAAATAGCTTTTTAAATAAATATCTTTAAAATCTAAGAAGCTTTTGGACTGCGTATCTGAATTAAAGGCATAATTCATATTTCCTTCTTGGGGAAAATACTGCCTTTATTTGGAGGTTAGTAGTATATTCAAGAACAGTGAGGAGTTTTAGTTGAAACTTTGTCACTATATTCAGAGGAATCAAAGGTCTTTATCCTTCCCCCTTATGGTTGATCAGATTAAAAGTCTTTCCTCATTCATCTTTTCTGTAGCTCTTTATTTCTTTCTACAGAGCAAATATGTTTCTTCCATCAATAACAATGACATGAATAGTTGTGGAATAACTCAAAGATAGAAAAGTACATTGCCTAATTAATTAACATAAGACCTCAATAAGCTGAGTGCTCTCAGATATGTTTGCTACTTTTAAAAATACACCATTTACTTATGAGAGAGAAGACATCACACAGTCACAATGCCAATACATTTTACCGCTTAAAACTGGGAAAGAAATTTCTGAAATTATATCTTTCTTAACTACAGGGAAAACTTTAGTTGGATGTTTCAAATAGCTGCTTTCTGACCTTGACATGATATTTTTTTACTTTTAACTGCAAATATATTCTATCATTCCGTTCTTAAAAACGTCACCTGCTTCACTGTCAAATCAGAATCTATGCGTCTTCAAGGCAAAGTATGGCCTTTCACAAATGAACTCTTCCCTACCTTTCTAGTCTCCCACTGGATGAAAGTAGATGGCAATTTCCTAGGTTGACTTTGGAAAAGCAGCCAAAGAGGGTCACTCCTGTTTGGGCTGAGACTAGAATCCCAATATTTGAGGGAAAGTTTCTTTTAAAAAAAAAGACTTGCCTCTTTTTGTGTTTAACTCAGAAGAGGGCATTTTGATAACACAAGGAAGGAAGCATGGATGTTATCAGGGAATCGAGAGCACAGAATTGAGCAAGTCCTGCTGCTGATTGAATTAGAACAGACCAGGGATCAAGGGGGTAGAAGTTCCAGACAGCTTATTATTAAGCAGAAACATGAATAAAAGCAGACTGCATTTCATCTAAGTTATCCAGCTGATCAATCAAATTAAATGAGACTTTCTATTACAGAGATATCAGGCAAACTGGCACTCCAATCACTGATTGATAGAGAATCGTGGGATTAATTTGGGGTTATCAGAAAAGAATGAAACAATCATTCACTTCTCTACTTATAAATCTCTCCAACATATGATAGCATCTTAGTCGGATAAATAAGACTATCTAGCACAAAGGTAGTGTAGTGTTTGTGCATGGGGCTGCAAGTCATAAGGTCAACAGTTCAAAACCACCAGCTGCTCCTCCAGAGAAAGACGAAGTTTTCAACTCCTACAGTTGGTCTCAGCCACTCACAGGGGAGCCTGACTCTGTTCCATAGGGTCACTGTGAACCACCTTGATGGCAGCGAGCGAGTGATCTATCGGACATTTTTTTTTTCAAAAACTTCAGGTCACTTTTGTATGATTCACGCAACAAAGAGCCATCATCTATTTCTCTAAAAGAAAATAGCTTTAGATTCCTAATGACCTGAACCCAGTCCTAAGAAAAAAAAGTCTAAGAATTGCCAGCTACACTCTCCAACCTTCACTCATTTTGCTTCATACTCAACAAATGATTTTGTGGGTTTCGGTCTGCTCATGGTTTGGGGTGGTTTTGGAGGTCTTCTTCAGTCCCTGCTTTTGGACTAGCCTGAACAGCTAGGGATGTTAGGGCTGCTCTGAAACGATCCTGCCTGAAAGATGCAGTCACTGACAGATGATGGTCGGGAGCCAGCTGTTCAGATATTTGATCAGTCAGCGGGAAATATTTCAGCAGCTCTTAAGTAAAAAATACAGGGATGCTGTCAGTGTTTGGTGACACTGTTTTGAATCTTCACATTTCTCCCTGACAGGAGGTAATGGCCAGCTGTGGGAGACCTGTCACGTGACAGCAGTTTCATTACCACCAGGAGAGCCACGATATGGCCTCCCAACCCCGCATTTTGGATGGTGGACGTTTTTGGACAGGCTACTGCAGGCCAGAAGGGAAAGAAAGAGTGGGGGGTGTTTGAGGGGCCCCTCTAAATACTAAAGTATATTTTTACATTCCTAAATAATCATAAAATGACTTCCTTAATACTAGAGATATTATATAATCACATAAATTAAAGCAGAATATATGATCATTTTCTATGCATATAGCCTTAAAATGCAATCATAGTTTCAGAATAATTAGAAGCTCTGGTTTGAAAGGAATTGATTTATTAATAACTCACTTTGATCTAAGAATTAGTAGCATGGGGCTCCAATTTCCATGCATGGAAAATAACATCAAGCTACTTCTGATGATCAGCTTAGAAGGGTGAATTTCTTTAGAGGGTCTAAGTCAGGGAACCTTGTCTTTCCTATTGGCATGGTTACAAGAATAACTATCTACCAATTTATAGGGATGACTTCATTGTATGCTTTAATAAATCACTATAAATCAATAGTTCTGATATCTCAAGTATCCAGACACCATTTAAATATGGATTATAACGATGAATGTTTTTAAAAGGACACTGAAAACTATGAAAATGCTAATCATAACCATAAAATAAGGAAATGTTCTATTTTTTGTGATAGCGACCTTAATTTGAACTTTACTTGGTTTTTCATTTGTTTGGTTCTCAATGTATTCATAAGGAACTATAAGATATGACATCATTTACCAAGATCATAGCCATGCCAAAGATGAAGAAGAGAGCCTTATTCTGGTGTGTGTGTGTGTGTTTGTGTGTGTGTGCTTGTGTGTGTGTCTGCCTGTAACGTATTTAATTCTATTATATATATTCTAGTTTGTAAATGGAAATGCATACTGTACTATATTACATAATATGAACAATATTTCTTTAGATAGATAAATAATAATGGATTTCTAGCTTTCCCCAGCTCATACTAGAATCCCTTCAATATGCCTAAAAATCAAGTTTTCTCAGCCTCAGTTCTATTGATATTTTTGGACTCAATTGTTTTTTGTTATAGATGCTTATTCATACAATTTAGAATGTTTAGTAGCATGGATCCATTTTCTTTAAGTCTCCTTGAGAAAGAATTGCTAATCTAAATAGTTAAAAAATAAAACTGGGCCTTTTGTGCTCTTTCCAAGTCCTTTACAAAACTTTCCACAATATGATTGAAACCAAGTTGTAATTTTAAATAAGCCTTATGAAGGTTTGCAGGAAAATAAAAACAAAACAAAATAATAAGAAGCAATGAATAAGTGAAAGCTACTGTATGAAACAATTCTTAGATCTCTGAGTCGCTCAGTAGGACCCTTTCTGCCATGCTTCTCATGCCCGAACTAGTTTATCTCCCAAAGCTACAAGCTTCTTGGGCACACTGACCCTCAGAACCTAGATCGTTAAAGTTTTGCATTACTCTCCACTCACAGCAAGCAGACATGTGCTTTTCCTTCAGGACAGCCTCTAGTGAACAACAGGAATAGCTAGCTGCTAAAGACAGGAATCCTGGCTACGCCCAAACTCTTTTAGTATCCATGGTATGAGTCCAGGGTGGAAAACCAGGATAATAGGAATCTAACTTGTCAAAGTATATGACTGAAGATAAATAAACTATAAAATGTCCCTGCTTTAGTTATGGCTGAAGTCTATGGCTCCAAATACAATAATATCCAAGCGAATAGCTATCATCATTCTGCCATTGGTAGGCTACTGGTGACTCAAGCCATGTCCAAGATACGGACAGTCCATTTCTTTAGCCTTCACTCCAGCAGAGGTGAATCAAGCCCACGGTTTCTCTACCCAATGGACTTTTTAATCCCCCACAAATTTGGGCAAATTATAACACTCAAAACTCCATTTGATTGTGCGCAGGACTGCAGCCCACTGGGATGGAGGTTCAATTCCAGCAGTGGGGCTGGTCCTCCTACTCCCACCACCAGAGAGCAGTGATGCCCTCCCCCAAAAAAACAAACCTCCATTTGAATGACTCAGGAATTACCTACGGTACCTTGCATTTTTAATGCATGAAAAGACAACAAACTTTTTTTCAAGAAAAATTCAGGTGCAAAAATAACCTGCTAGCACCCCTAACCTGAATGGAAGTCAAAGCACTGGTACTTTCCATTCAGAACTAATTGAAGACTCCAACTCTGAACAACATGAACAGCTGATGGCTTTGAAAAGTCAGCTTCTAGGCTGATCCCTGGTGGCATGGTGGTTGTGTGTGGGACTGCAACCCACAGGGTTGGAGGTTCAAATCCAGCAGCAGCTCTCCAGGAACAAGGCTGGGCTTCCTACTCCCACCAGGGCAGTGATGTCATACAAAAGAAAAAGAAAAAAGAAAAGTCAGCTTCTAGAGACTAACTCCCTAGTGTTGAATGTATTTTAGAATCCAACCTAAGTCACAATATTATTTTAAATAGAAAATTAGGTTAAATAGTTTTAAAAGAGAAACCATGCAAATATTTGTCAAATTTGAATTATTGATTAAAAGCTATAAGTTGATATTTTATGTATAACTTTCTAATTATTTGCATCACTGAAGTGGAAAGTTTAACTTAAAAAGAAAGTTTAACGAAAGAGAAAATTACAAAGAATTAACCAAAAGATTCCTAACGTAAGTGACAATAGCAAGATTGTACCATAGTAGGATAATATACCAAATAAGTTGCTTTCCTATAGATACCAACAATGAGCAATTTGAATTTTGGGAAAATGTCCTTTATAATAACAGAGAAAATGAAATACCTGAAATCATGTCATAAAATATTATGGGATCTAAAATTAAAAAGTCATGAACTCAGATATTTTTAAAAATCAAAGACTATCTAAATACGAGTCAAAATGTTGCTACAAAATAATAAAAGCCTTTACTAAACAAAAAATTCAAATGTGGAGCTTTTGTGTCTCACCTTATCTTCTGTTAGGTTTCTGTACTTCTGAAAGCAATGTTTTGACCTCACAATATTTCCCTGAAAAATGTTGTGCTCTTTGATCTACCCACATGAAATGGCAGGAAATGGATTATCATTTTCAGGGGGCTCAGATGGTGTTTCTTTTCAACATTCTTTGGAAGTTGAGAACAAAACTGTCTTTCCAGGGTCACGATGAGGACTGTCGGAAGGACAGGGTGTGGTTTTCCAATGGCGTTCTCACAGGACAACCCTGCTACCCTTGGAGAGCAAGCAGGTGCACAGGCGTTTGGGGAACCTTTCCGCTCAGTGCAGCCTTTCTGGCTCTTTTCTCACCGTTCCAGTTTTCAGTTTTCGTCTTCATAGTAAATGCCATAAAAATCTGTGTCTTTCAAGATTTTCGGTCAGGATTACTTCTTTAAAATTCCAAGAACGGTTGTCACAACCTTCGGAGGTGATCACTCTGCCTGGCATTCAACTGATTCAGAAGATCTCTGAGAAAGCGACTGCTTTTGTGAAGGCCATTGAACAAGATGCAGACAAGTGTATTACTAAAAAGCCTTGTCTGCAGCCATCTAGAATCACAGCAATAAGCTTAAACACACTTTGCTTGGAATAATCCAATGCATTTAGTTGCACATGTAAAAATCAGGGATTATCATCCGTGATTGGGAAACTCAGCTCTTCTCAAACTGCCCTATAAATTCAACACAATCTTAATCAAAATCCAGGAGGCTATTTGTTACTTTCACTCCATTTAATTCCTTCTTCCTCTATGAAAATTATCTTCCCTTTCACCCAAGTTAACACCTGTCTACTCTGTTGCCTATTGCTCTACCTCTTTAATGCCGTGACCCCTTAATACAGCTCCTCGTGTTTTGGTAACCTCCCAATCATAAAATTATTTTCATTGCTACTTCATAACTGCAATTTTGCTACGGTTATAACTTGGCGACCCCTTTGGAAGGGTCGTTCCACCCAAAGGGGTCATGACCCACAGGTTGAGAACCACTGATCTAAGGGATACAGAATTTAACTGGAAGAATTTTTAAAGGTCAAAGCTTGTACAATTTGAGAAAGAAAATAAATAAGATAGCATTTAATTATGTTCCAAAATATAAAATGAATATACATGAATGCATACTGATAAAACATAATTGATTCGATTAAAAAATAAATAGGAGAAGAAATAAGGTTTTCCAAGTTGAAGAACTTATAATTCATATAAACCCTCTCAAGAAAGTAGATTTAAATCCACCCTACAAAAATGAGGGCTACACATAACTTGGTTTTTCAAAGAGAAGAGGAAGAAAAAGTAGGGGAAAAAATTCTACATTGAAGAATTCTTTTTTTTCTTTCCCATTTTATTGGGGCTCATACATCGCTTTTCACAATATATACATAAGCATATTCGTCAAGCACCCTCACATGTCCACTTCTATTATTGTTCTCCAATAGTCCACCTTTTCCCTTAAGCCCCTAGTATCGGCTTTTCCATTCCTTCCCCTCTTCCCCTGGTCTCTTCTCCCCTCCAACCCTCAATATTTTATACATTGTTATTGTTCTGTCATATCTTACACTGCCCGACCTCTCCCCCAACCCACTCCTTTGATGCCCGTCCTTCAAATAGGAGCTTGTGTATATATCCTTCCTGTTGGTTCTGTCTTTCTATCCCTCCTTCCCTCCACCCTTCCAGTATCTCCAATCTAACCATTGGCCCGAAGGGGGCCATCCATCCTGGTTTCCCCATATCTCCAGCTCCCCTCTATGCCAGTGTGACTTCTCCAGTCCATCTGGATTTGCAAGATAGAGTTGGGACCATGATGGTTGGGGGGGCGGGGAGGAAGGCTTCAGGAACTAGAGGAAACTTGTATGCATCATCACTGCCCAGCTGTCCCTTGACTGGTCTGTCTCCTCCCCGTGACTCCCCTGTAAAGGGGTGCCCAATTACCCACCAGTGGGCCTTAGGTCCCCACCCTACTCTCCTCCTCGTATGTAATGATGTGATTCTTGTTCTTTGGTGCTCGATATCTGCTCCCTTCGGCCCCTCTTAATCACGCATGCTGGTGCGCTTCCTGCATGTGGGCTTTGCTGTTTCTGTGCTGAATGGTGACTCGATTATCTTCAAGTCTTTGAGATTCCAGGCATTCAATCATTTGTTAGTTGGGTACCATCGTTTCTTCTACTTTGCTTGCCTTTGTATCCATTTGCCATCAGCGATATCAGGAGTCAATTGATCCATTGATTTTGATTTTTGTTCTTTGATACCTGATTGTTTCAGCACCTCATTATCGCACAGGTAAGTGATCTTCTTTTATGGTCGGTTTTGTTGCTTCTGAGCTAGATGGCTGCTTGTTTATGCTCAAGCCTTTAAGACCCCGGATGCTCTTTCTTTTGATAGCTGGGCCCATCTGCTTTCTTCACCACCCTTGCTGATGCTCTTACATGTCCTCAATTGGTACACTGGGGATGTGTGCACACAGTGATATATGTTTGTTTTGTTTTGTTTTTTTTCCGGCCCATTTGATGTCTATTGCCTAGACCTTTTACCACTTTCACCACCATCTGACCACGCTGACTGTTGTGCTTCTTCTGTGTGGCTGTGGTCTCTTCTCAGGTAAATGGTCTAATGTTTATCTTCAGGCTTTCAAGACACTTGATATATCCTTTGATGGCTGGGCACCTTCAGCTTTCTTCACCACATTTGTTTGTGCACCTATTTTACTTCAGTGATCGTGTTGGGCCATTGAGCCTCAAGGAATGCCAGATTCATAGAACAAAGTGTTCTTGCATTGAGGGAGCACCAGGGTGAGGGCCCAAGGTCCACCTGCTACCCTAATATTTGGCCTATAGATATGTTCTTAATTTTATTCCCAACTTATAATAGATAGTTGTATCTATATATGAACATACCTATATTTAGGCCTCTGTAAGTGCCCTTTGTCTTCTAGCTCTCTCCTCTATTTCCTTCCATCTCCCTCCCGTACATTGGAGAATTCTGACCAACACTCTGACCTGAGCTAAGTGATCCTGGTTAACATCTATAGCGAAGGGATATTGATAACATATCTACTGCATATATTGTAATAGAAATAACATGTTTTTCTTTGTGATCTTTTCTCTCTAACACCTGTAACCTTACTATAGTTAGGAGAAATAACATCAGATAAATCCCAATTGCTAAACATTTTGCAAAATACTTAGCAAGTATTATTAAAAAATGTCAAAATATTAAAAAATAAGGAAAGTATGAGAAACTATCATACCAAGAAAAACGTTAGAAAACATGATGAAGAAATGTACTATGCTGTCCTGGACGTGATCTGGGGTAGGAAAATAGAATAAAGAATGATTCATAGCCAGTAGAGAGCTTAGATTATGATGTTACTGCTTTTGTTGGGTGTCCTGGGGGCAGCTCCAACTCATAGCAAAGCGACCAGCACCACCCTCACTACTGTGGGCATGGTGGAACTCATTGTTGCAGCCACAGCATCAAATCCACTGGATAACCGTAAACTGAATTTGCATATGATACAACTTGTCTCAGGGAACCGCTATTTGTGTAGAGGTCCTTTGGTTCACTTTGGTACCTTCACATTTTATGGCTCTCTTCTGGAAAATATTTACAAAATTAATAAATCTTTACCACCATATTTTGCTCTTGCAAAATAGATAAGCACTCAGAAACAATAATGGGAGTCAGGATTCCCTGAGGATACAGGAAGAGAGGTGGAGGGGGGTGGAACTCATAGCAATGATGACTATATAACCATCTCTAGAAAGGACTGACTAACAGAATTGCAGGTGAATGTATACATTGGATAGTATAAGACAGCAAAATAATATATATAATATAATAATAAGGGTTCCTGAGGAGTAAGATGGGGGAGGGAGGGAGGGAGGGATAAAGGTGAGCTGACATCAAAGAATAAAAGAAGAAAGAAAATGTCTTAAAACTGATGGTGGTAGCAATTGTAAAATTGTGCTTGATCTAACTGAATTATGGATTTTTATGATGCTTATAAGATCTCGATAAAATTATTAATAAAAATAGAAAATAAATCATCTAATTTGACTTAATTAGTCATGTACAGATATGAGAAACAAAAACTTATGGCCATAATTTTCTCAGCTTGTCCAGTGTTGACCAGCTCACTCTCAAAGATCATAAAGATTATTTCAAGTGCCTTTCATTCTCCTTATGCCTCCATATCACTTCTCTTTTTCTTATTTCTCCAATATGAAATGACCTGCTTTTTCTTTCCCAAAGTAAAAAATATCACACCACATTACTCAGCATAAAACCCAAGGTATTCTTCCTATTTTCCTTGGATCCTAGAAGAGTGGTTCTCAACCTGATTTGTCACAGTAACAAAATGACAGCTATGAAGTAGCAACAAAAATAATTTTATGGTTGGGAGATCACCACAACATGAAGAACTATATTAAAGGGTCACAGCATTGGGAAGGTTGAAAATCACTGTCCCAGAAGAATGCCCACCCAAATGGTGATACAATGTAACCAATAGATTGGCTTTTTTTTTTCTGATCTTTTCTACTGACACTTACATAGGTTGCATCTCTTTAGTCTGCAAAGCAAACACATACAATTAACAGCATCATCAGCAGCAACAACAAAAAACAACCCTCAATGCTACTTGTCTACTGCTTTGTTTCCCCATTTACAAGCAACATTCGTAAAAGATTGCTTTTGTTTTGTTTTGTTTTTAAGGATTTTTTTTTACTTCCATACTTACAGTTTATAAAATCTTCAAGTAAGCAAATGATTTGCAGTCTATATGCATACTGATTACTTGTCTAACATTGATTGTAATCTGGTGTTCATTCATTAACAATAATTTACTGAGAACCAAATATCCAAAAAGCACTGGCTTAATAACTGCATGCCAAGTCCACAGAGCTCAGAATCCAGAGAAGGAGGACATAGGTCAACTATGATGATGCAAGTGGGAAATCATCTGAAATAGCTGGGATTTCAGGAATACATAGGAAAGAAGATTTAAGATAAGTGCACTCAGACTTCTGAAAGGGTAGGCAAGTGTGAACAGAAAATAGTCTCCTGCATCAGTTCCCATTGATTGTTTCTTTTTTTACTTAAAAAGAGAACGTGGAAGCTGATCATATTAATTTCAAAGCATTCTGTGGGACTACGAGTTCTTAAGGAGCGCATCAAGGGACCATGGCTAATGGCTCATTTGCTAACCAAAACATGGGCAACTTGCACCCACTTAGGCTCAATGGGAGAAAATGGGGATTACAAAGGCACTGGTTCCAGAATCCATGGAGTAGATATCATATATTTTATACACATATCGAATCCCAGAACTAAGAACTTGAAGTAAGTCATTTGAGACTCACCTTTAAAAGGTCAGACAATTACTTCTGAGATGCTAATTCTGTTTGTAAAGAGACTTGGTGGTGCAGTGGCTACACATTTGACAGCAAGCCCAAAGTTTGTCAGTTGAAAACCCTCCCACAGCTCCAAAAAGGCCTGACACCCTGATGCCATCAGGATCCCATAGATCCCAGCCGCGGAAACCTCTGTGGGCTTTCTGCTCCTCTTACGCAGCTGCTGTGAGTCAACGTGACCTTCATCAGACTCTATGTGTACTATCACCAGGACAAAGCCCTTTTCTGCCCATATGATTATGATGTTGTCATCTTCCCGTATGATCATGTTGAATATCACTGAATCCCAAGTAAGTTTTTTTAAGTGATTAGTTCATATCAAGATTTTGTTTAAGGAAATAAATACACTTACTTTAAAGCAAAACTAATGCTGAGCTAGTAAACACCAAAAAACAAGTGCTCTGTCATTGAATCCAGCCCACGCCAAGGCACCAACTGCAGGGTTTGAGACGCATGATTTATGGACGTCTACAGCTTCCTCCTTCTCCTCACGAGCAGTTGGTGAGTTTGGACTGGATTATTGGCTCAGCACTCATTCCACAGAGCCCCCAGGACTCCTTTCACCCACTTTTTCCTGTTGTTGTGAGATGCCACTGTGGGGGTTCTGACCCATAGCTCCTACATGCTCACAGAATGCAACACTTTCTGGTCTTGCACTTTCCTCATAATTCTATCTATTCTACAGCCCATTGTTGTAGTTCCAGTGTCCACCATCTCCTTGAAGGCCTCCCCCTACTTGCCCCCCCCTTTATTTTACCAAACATTTCCAAATTATGGAACAAAAAGTCTCACCATCCTTGGATTCTGGCCAAACTTCCTTCAAGACAATTTGTTTACCCTTTTCACAGTACATAATACTTGCAATATTCTTCTCTAACACCACAATTCAAGTGCACAGATCCTATTTTCGTTCTGTTTATTCAATGTCCAAATTTCCCATGTACGAGAGACATTTGAAAAATAGCAGGAGTGGGGTAAGGCACACTTTAGTCCTCAGTGTAGCATCCTTGCTTTTCAATACTCTGAAGAGCTCTGAGGCACCGGATTCACTTCATTTAACTCATCTGTTCAACTCCTGCTGGCTGCTTCTATGAGCATTGATTGTGTCTCCAAACAGACATCACCTTTGACTGGTAAAACCATTATATTATCAATTATATTTTATTATCTAGGATACTTCTCCTTCCAAAAAAAATAATCCACTGCCAGCACGTCAATCCCTACCCACAGCAACCCTATATAGAGTTTCTGAGACGATAACCCTTTCCAGAAGCAGGCAGCCTCAGCTTACTCTCAAGCAGCAGCTGGTGGGGATGAATCGCTCACATATCTCGCATTTACACCAGCACTGTAATGGAGAACATGGTAAAGTGATGTGAAGGCCATGTAATAAAAAGCATGTCCCAGTGAATAAACATACTAACCTCTCAAGGTTAAAGGCACACACAGTTGCTTATTTCTTTGGCTAACTCACGTTACCTGAGCAATTGCATTCTCTTCTGTTGCACATTAATCTGGCCTTTTCAAAGTGTTTGCCTCAGAGATTAGGTAACTCAGAGAGTCAACAAGAAGAAATAAATAAAGCAGAACGATCCATCCCGGGCAGAAGAACAGATCTTGTGCAGCTGAACTCATGGAGTGGGTAACAAATGGGCTTAGAAAGACCAAGAATAGCACACAAGAGAAGCTTGAACACCAAATGCACAAGTGACACCATTAATGGAAGTAACAGAAAAGCTCTGACAACTACATTGGTCACTACAAAAGATACTGTGACAAATAAAAATAGCAGGGACAACCCTGGCAATGGGATTAAGGCAGAGCATAGAAAATTAATGAATGAGGATAAAGACAAACAATGGTGGTGACAATGGCAGGTAGTGTGACAAATGAAATGCTTGGAGAAGCAAAATTCAAGAATCCAGACAGTTGAAAACCCCGAGACCAAGACAGACAAATCTGTCAGCAATACAGATAGCATCACACTGTGCCAGAAGACCATGTTAAATTATAAATGTTCATGAGAGAGGGGCTCAGTGAAGCCACAAGCAGAACAAACGAGACAAAATGGAAAGCTACCATCGTGGTTTGATTTTCTTCACCTTGGAGAAGATACACCAGTCATGATCTTTAGAAAGAGTCATCTTTGATTCCAGATAGAATGACGGCAGGTGATTAAATTCCACTAACTCTAATCCCCCACCATCTTTTTGTCATTAGGAAACACCTACTCCGTACAAAACCAGGAACCCAGCTGTAAGATTCTCCAAAAGTAAGGTGAGATAAGCAATAAACAAAGAACAAGGAGAGAAAGGGAAAAAAAGTTTGCTGCTGCTGTTGCTTTTTCAAAAAGAAGAGTAAGGTGAAGACTAAAGTGTGCCTGGCCCAAGCCAAAGCAGGACAATGAGGAGGAACTACAGAAAAGGGCTGATTCGCTTGATTATGGCACTGATGAGCAACACTCAACGGAGGATGGATGGCTGGGAACTATGACAGATATCTTTATTGGAAGAAGCAAAGCCAAAGTGCTCTGTGCCACAGAATGGCAAGACTTCATCTCATGCGCTTTAGACATGTTTTCAGGAGGGGGAAGTCCCCGAAGAGCAACAAGCTAGTAAGTTGAGGGTCAGTGAGGGAGGGGGAGAATGCCTTAGTAAATTCTGGATTAAAACTGTGGCTGCCATCATGCAGTAATGGGCTCAAACACTGTGAGGCTGCTGCAGGACCAGCTGGCACTTAATTCTTTTGCACAGAGGGTTACTCTGAATCAACTGATGGGAAAATGCCTGACAGCCACAAAAAAGAGAGTAGGAAACCACGGTGGGAGGAGAAACCTCAAGCAATTATTCAGCAACTACCATGTGACAGACACTGCACCCATTGTTTGAAATAAAATGGTAGAGAAAACCCTCCCTGCTTTCTGCCCTCGGGAATCTCATAAGGTGAAATTACTCAGCTAATTGCATGAGTAATTATGAACTTGAAATACTAAAAAATTTGGACTTGGCTATATTCAGTCCCTTCGACCAGGAGGCAAACTGATCCTTTCCACTTTAACTGATGGGAAGAACTCCAGTGCTAGAGGTCACAAGGTCGGCCTGGGGTTTGAATGAGAAGCTTAATGTGGTTTTGAGATTTAGCCCTGGAGGTGAAGAGAAATGAACCCACCATGTTTGGGCCTTAAAATTCTTCTGTGAAATTTCAAAAGTGTGATGAAGTGTTTATTCTTTCAAAGAAGTGTATACCTTCCCACACTGGAATCTAGAGTGTGCAAGTCCATCCTACGGGAGGCACTTGGAGGTATGCATGGGAATTGTCATGTTTGTGCCACATTTCATTTTAGCCCCTCAGTGTTATTGTACGTGTGTCCTTCAGTGACCACGTCGTGTCTGGTTACAAAGGAAGTGACTGACCCTCCAGCCAGTACATCATGTCCTGCATGTCCCACACTGCTTTTTCATGACCTTTTAATATTTGGGTCTCTGTGCTGAGTGGAATCTTTGGTTTTTGCCTCAGAGTAAAATAAATTCATCACAATTGGAACATAAAAAAAAAAATACTAAAAGGTATCATGACGCGACTGTATGGTACTGTGAATACATAAAACGATTTCTAGTAAGTTCAGAAAAGGCTTCTGTAAAGGAATGATAATAAAGGTAAAACATAAAAGAGGAGAAAGATTTAACTCATCAGAGGCTTGACATAAAGCTGGGGAGATACCCAAGCAGTGGGACCAGAACATACAAAGGTCCTGTGGTCAGACAGAGAAGAGTGGGGCAGGAGAATCAAAAGAAACCCAGGGGGCAGGTACAGATAGAAATTGAGAGACTGTGTGTATCTGATGGGGTTAGAGGGTTTGGAGAAGCCCAATCATGCAAGTTTTTGCATTCTTTTCAAGAGCAATGGAAGCCACTCAATGTTTTAACTAGAAGAATAGCATGCTGTCCATCTACAGTGGCACCACCACATTGACCCCATGCATATGGGCCAAACTACCAGTCCACGGGGCTTTCTACGACTTGTTTTCTCAGAAAATCAGAGGGGCACTAATATCCTTCCCTATACAGTCTCTCTGAGTCAGCCTATGGCAGTGAGTTTTTTGAGAGGTTATATCACACTGATCTATACTCCCCATTATCCTCATCACCTGATTTCATATTTCTTTATTATTAGATTTATCACCAATAATAATAAGTTCTAAATATGGCTATCTAATTTGTTTATAAAATATACAGGTACACACATACACGGACAAGCATAAAACCAGAATTTGATCCCAAGAAAGTAGGATTTTATCACAAATTATGCCTGGCACCTGACAGTGTTCAGTAATAATTAAAAGAGTGAATTAATGAATTATCTATAAGGAATGAATGCTTGCTCTCATATAGACTACAAGAATACAAAAGATTTTTGAATAATCCTTACCTAGGAATTTTATAATCTACATTCTCATCCAAGCAAGAACGTCTCGAATGCAGCAGGGGAGAGGTATCAACCAGATTCAGCTAGATAGCGTTTTTGGATACACAAGACAAAATGCATACAGCGGTAAAGCGGACAATTCAGATACTTCAAAACGAAGCATGCTAAAAAGAGAACATTTTCCACTTTGTAGGTTGACCTAGTAGGATTAAGAAGATATAATTTATAATATAGGGAGCTGATACTGGGGGCCTGGAGGGAGGGAGGGTGTTTTGAGAGTGATGATGGCAATGGGGGTGTAAATGTGACCTGCATACAATTGATGTTGGTATGGATTTTGTGATGGGAATTGTATGGGCTCCCAATAAAATGATTCATTAAAAAAAAGGGGGGGAAAGGGGAGCTTTTTTTTTTTTAAGAGGAGCTTGTACCAAGGGTGCAAGTGGAAAATATTTGGAAATGTATGTGGCAGCATGGGTGCAAATGTGCTTGATATAAATGATGTACTGAATGTTGTAGTAGCTGTAAGAGCCCCCAATAAAATTATTTTTAAAAAGTGCTGAGATGCATAAAATATAAACTGCTCACATCACCAGAGTCAGGGAAGGAGGAAGAAAAGACTAGGGACCCGCAAGCATGGGATTTAGATTAACTAAAAGACAACAAAGACACGGCTTCCCTCAAGAACCATAACATTTGAATTTATGTGCTTGCTTATTGAAATTTTGTTGCACATATTAATATGCAAAGTACTATAATAGGGATGAAGACAAAATTAAACCTACATTGATAGTATAATATTTGAAGGAAGGCAAATTCTCACTGTGGTTTCTGTGGTAGTTACATAATCTTGTGTCAATTTAAGGGTGAAGGGGGTGGACTTTAGCCTATCAAATCGGGGCACAGCTTGATTGGAGGGTGACCAACATAAGTGACTCCCAGGATATCTCTCTCTCTCTCTCTCTCTCTCTCTCTCTCTCTCTCTCTCTCTCTCTCTCTTCCTTCAGTTGCATGTAGACAAGCCACATAGAGACTTGCTGAGACCGGTGAGAACTGCCCTCTCTGCTTCACCTTCCTTTTAAAAAGCCACACTGGGAGAACTGGAGGAGCCCTGTGGAGACCAGCACCAGCACTGAGATGCTTCCACCACCATTGCATCCACCAGACTTTGCACCCACTGGTCTTTGATTTTCCTGCACCTTGCTTAATTGCAAGTGACTGTGTGAGTCTGAAGAGGATTTTTGCCATAATATCAGACTTATGGGATAATATCAGATGTATGCACTTGATTTGGACTGGGCTGGGATATTTTCTCAATTTACAAATGTTCTTTGATTGCTCTTTGAATGTTCTTTGAAAAACTCCCTGAAATGAGAGTCTCTGGATTTGTTTCTCTGTTCACCATAACAAGTCCCACCACAGTTTCACTACACAAAGCAACAACAAACAATCAAACAAAAGTAGAACAAAAGACATGTGCTTCAGAGAGATATCATAGAAATTAGGGATTGAAGGATAAAGAGGAAACTAATGTCCCCTCAATTAACATTAAAATTAAATTCTCCTATCAATTGTGAAAATCTTAAGAATACAATAAATGTGTCTGGCTTTTTTCTTATAAAGGCAGATTTAAAATTGAATAAACAAACCCAATCCTTGCACACGTGATGCTTTGACAACTTGCTTCGCGGGGATAGAGGGGAAAGGAAAGAAATAGAAAGGGAAGGAGGAGGAGGAGGCATCTACCTCCTGGAGTCTGTGAGCTGGTCAATAAATGGCATTATTTTTTAAATGATGGACACCGTCTTTTAATGAATGCAAAGGGAGTTCATTATACCCAAAATCACCTGGTATAGGCCTAGTCGCCACCTGCCTGGATAGTTAGAAGCACATCTGCCTGAAATTCCCATCTGGTATCATTGTTCAGGTTGATGTATTGAATTGTTGTGCTATCAATCACCTTGTGATGCACAAAGTGGCTGATGCAGTATCATCACCAGAAACTACCCAGACTATGCAGAATCTCAGGCTCCTCTCAAACGTGCGGTGTCAGAATCCTCATTTTAATAAGATCCACATCAGAATGGCACAGACCTTAAATGGTGAGAAGCACCGGCCCATTTTATAAGCTCGCCTGCCTGGCAAAGAATGGCGACCATGACAACCTTTTACAGGATCACTATGCACTGGATTGGACGTGATAGCAGTGAATTGGGTTTGGGGCTGTTGTCTTTAGTACCTTAGCACATTTGCACAGTGTCCTGAAAAGAGCACATTCTGAGAGAATGTGCAGACAAACATGCAAACGAAACCCCCACTACTTGTATACAAGAAGTAAAAGAAAACTTAATACTCCATGGGACACAACTGAATGGTTGGACCTGTATCTATGGTGGGAGATGGAAGAGGTGAAGGCCCAGGAGCTGAAGGCCCCCACAGGCTTCGGAAGTTTAAAGTGAAGTGGATCAGGAGGAAATTAAAAGGAACAAAAGGGAAAAGAAACATACTGTTTTCTGATTTTCTTTATGAATGTCCCTGGGTTGTGTGAAATTTCCCAACAGATTTGGCTTGGAGTACCTTTTTACCCTCAATCAATACTTCCCTGTCTTGCCCCTTCATTGTGCAGGTCAGCGGGCATAAACAACCCCGGTTTTGGAGTCTTCTATTCCTCTCTTTGCTGTTAACTCATCCAGCGTTCTTTAAAAGGGTATGCACTTATTATCTCCCCCTGTAGACAGGTTTGGACTACAAGTACTTTACATTCAATGGTTTCTATCCATGTATTCTAGTGATTCTAAGTATTCCATGATTTCTAAGTGGCATCTTATAAATCTATGTCAAATCATTTTAGAATCACAAATACTTGAATGAGTTACATTGGGATACATATTAGACTAGTGATATCTTGAATTTTACTTGTGGTAAATGCAGAGATTAACCTGATTTAGTTAAATCCAATGTCAGATTACCCAACAAACAAGATAAACTCAGATTTACTTGTGCTTATTTACTAAGCTGTTGTGCTTATTGGAAAATCTGACGGTGGATAAACTCTAAAGTTGCTGCTGCTTCTGCAAATACTTGCTCATACAGAAAGGAGTCAATGGGAGGGAGGTTAATTCTGTTCATTTTGGGTGTCACTAAATTGGCCCCAACTCCTAGGAGCATGACATACCACAAAGCACAGTTCTACACCATCCTGAAAAATCACTGTTTGTGGGGCCAATTGTTCCAGCCATCATGCCAATTCTACACTTCGAATCTTTGCTCACCCCCTCCTTTTTAAGCACGATGTTCTCCAGAGACTTTTCCGTCCACATGACATGTCCAGCTTGTGCAAGACAACAAAACAATGACTGGCTATCTGGGCTTCAAAGAAGCATTATGGCTGTACTTTCAATACAGACTTATTCATCATTTCTGGCAATCCATGATATCAAGTATACTTGGCCAACACCATAATCCATTCTCCTACTTTTGAATGCCTATGGTGCCTAGAAATATCGAGCAGGGCTTGGGTCAAACCCACCTTAGATGAAACCTTTGTTCTGTAAAACTGCAAAAAGAAAATTTGCAGCAAGTATTACTCAATTTTTGACTGCTACTTTCAAGGAAATTTTTTGTGTACTGAAGTAAAATAAAATACTCAGATTGTCCATCTCTTATCCATTTACCATGTTACTTACTTATCCTATTTTGAGAATTTTTATTTTCTTTATATTATGATGTAATTCATATTGAAGGCTGCAGCTTTGAACTTCATCAGTAAATGAGTTGGGACCTCTTTGCTTTAGGAATTACTATCCATAGGGTAATCCACACAAATTCTCCTTGAAGAAATAATTTTGGTTTATCTCCATGTTTCTTCCTATGTGTTGTTCTTACTTCAGCTTCTAGAGATCTCTTGTGTTTCTGCATTCTTTCCACAGTGTCAACCGCTCATCAATGTATTTATTAAAGTCACCACTGAAAATTCTCCTTTTACTCCCTTATAATGGGCAGATGCTTCCAGCTCCTGATCCACAGTTTTGCATTTGAGGAACCAGCTACTGTAATGTCATAGACTATGGCGTTCTTTTTCTTGTTGCTCAGCTCAATTCCACAATAGCAAACAGCTGGGTAGCAGCAAGGCCTGCTGGTCTGAGACCGGGCTGGAAGTCAGTAACTTTGAGCTCAAATCGTGAGTGCCAGTTTGTTCTAAAGATGTGAGCTGTTCTGTAAAAGCACTCGTCGTGGCATTCGAACAAGTCTGAAAGTCACTGTGCTAATGTGCTAACACAAAGAAATCTTTCTTGTAGCTGTGCTTATGGCCTTTTTCAATCGTCTTCTAATGGAGTGTTGGTCTGCCACAAAACAGTAATGAAAGGCAAAGAGCAAGAGGCCCAGCTTGCCCTTCAGTCAGCATGACTTTGACTGCCCAGAGTCCAGTAGGCAGCAAAAGGAGATTTCAAGGGCAATTTCCTCACCTTTGAAACCTGTGATTTCATATTAGAGGCTCAGTCTGTCAGCCTCCTTGTGTCGACAATTCTCCCTGGGAAGGTTAATGTCACTTCTAAGCTTAATAATGGCCCCAAAGTTCTGAATGTACTGTAAACATCCTGAATGTGATGAATAAGTAAAAATAAACAAGGAGGATAAAGGCAAACCCTGCCTGAAGAACTTTACAGCTAATATTACCTGCAAAAGAAAGGAAAGACATATGTTAGGACTGTATTCTGAGGGTCAGGTTCACGTGAGAAAAGGAAAGCATTTAATCAAAGAACCAGATGTTCCGTCACTCATGACATGAAAGAAAATTCCCAGTCCAAAGCTTTCTAACATAGAAAGCAACACAATAGTTGCTGATCTCTGTGTGTGTGATGAAATTTATTAAATTAGCCCAGAGTCCCAGCATTCTCTTCTGTAAAATGAGAATTGTGCCAGCCCCAGGGTTGATGCCCCAATTCCAGAGTGGGTTTCAGTTTTTTTATATTAAAATGTTGAAATGAATTATAATCCCTATGGTTTTTATCTGTAGGGGTTGAAAAGCAAGGTCATTACTCTGAGGACTAAGGTGCACTTGGCTCAAGGCGCGCTACTTTCAGTGGCCTCATAGGCATGCGGAAGTCTGACATTGACTAAGGAAGACCAAAGAAGAGTGAATGCATATGAGCAATGGTACTGGAAAAGAATATTGAAAGTACCATGGACTAGCAAAGAATCAACACACCTGTCTTGGAAGAAGTATGGCTAGAATGCTCTTTAGGGAGAATAGTGAGACTTCATCACATGTACTTTGGACATGTTATAGTATCATGAGAGATGAGTCTTTATAAAAGGACATTATGTTTGGGAGAGGGTAGCGAAAAGGTGAAAGACCTTCAACAAAGTGGACTGACACAGTCCTGCTACGATGGGTTCAATCTAACAACTGTGAAGACAGTGCAGAACTGGTCAATGCTTCAGTCGATTGTACGCAGGGTAACCGAATCAGAACTGCCTCTATGGCAGCGTGTCAAAATATAATTATTCACTATTCCAGGATATCATGATTTGCATTTCTCACATACAGTGGACTGCCATCTGACTATATTAAAGGCACCTTGGTAGCTTTTTTTTTACATCATTTTATTGGGTGCTCGTACATTGCTTTCCACAAAACCTAAACTGTGCCAAGGACCTTCACGTGCCTGCTGCCATCATCATTGTGCATATATCTGCTTTTCCCCTTGAGCCCTTGATATCAGCTTCTCATCCTTTCCCCTCCATCCTTGCCCCCACCTCCCCCATCAGTCTGCAGAACTTCATAAATTATTATCATTTTGTCATATCTTACACCGCCCAAAGTCTCCCTTCGCCCACTCCTCCAATGTTTGTCCTCCAGATGGGAGGTTATATGTAGATCCTTGTAATTGGCTCCCTCTCTCTACACTGCCTTCCCTCCACCCATCCAGTAATTCTACTTTTACTATTGGTCCCAAGGGCTTCATCTGTCCTGGGTTCCCTGTATTTCCAGTTCCTATCTCTACCAGCGTACCTCCTCCAGTCCAGCTGGATTTGTAAGGTAGAATTGGGACTATGAGAGTGGGGAAAGAAGCTTTTTTAAAACTGTCCTATTTCCAGCACTGCCATAGACCAATTAAACTAGAATGATCGAGTGATAAGTCACAGATATTACTACATCAAGTCATCTGCTATATTTTCCACAAGGCCCCAAAACCTAAACCTTTACCACCAATTTGATTCCTACTCATAGTAACCCTGTTAGCCAGAGTCGAGCTGCCCTGTACACTATCCAAGACTGCACATACTAACATGACTGCCGCAGCACATGAGCTGAAGTCTCCCCATCCTCTCTCTGACAGAGCATTCTGACTGCACTTCTTCAACTATACTTCTTTTGGAAGTTCATGGTACTTTCAATATTCTTTGCCAACACCATAAGTGAAAAACATCCATTCATCTTCAGTCTTTTTTATTCAATGCTCAACTTCCACAAGCAAATGAAGCCATTGAAAATTCCAAGTTTTGATGAATCGCTCATAAGTCCCCAAAGTAACATCCTTGTTTTTCAACACTTTAAAGAGGTTTTGTGCAGCAGATTTATCCACTGCAATGCACACAGTGATCTCTTGTGTGCTGCTCCAAAGGAGCATTGATTGTGGATTCAAGTGAGACAAAATACTTGACAACTACAATCTTTTTTCCATTTATCATGATGTGAACTATTAGTCCAGTTATGAGGATTTGGGTCATCTGTGAATTGAGTTAGAATCCATACTGAAAAGCACATCCTTGATTTTCATTAGCAAGTGCTTCATATCCTCGCTTTCTGTAAGACTGTGTAATTTGCATAACAAAGGTTGGTACTAAGTTCCCCCCAGTCACATTATTCTTCACATAATCCAACTTCTCTAATTATTTTCTCAGCAGACAGATTGAACAATTATGGTGACAAGGTACACCCCAACACACATCTTTCCAGATTTTAAACCAGGCAGCCTTCCCTTGTTCATGAGTGTCTCTTGATCCACATACAAGTTCTGCATGAGCAAAGGAAGTATTTTGGAATTCCCATTCTTCTCAAGGCTTTCCATAGTTTATTATGATCCACATAGTCCAATGCCTCGGCATAGTCATTAAACCACAAGTAAACGTCTTCCTGTATTCTGTGCTTTCAATGAAGACCCTTCTAACATCAGTAATGATACCCTTTGTTTCATATCCTCCTCTGAGTCAGAGCTAAACCTCTGACAGTTCCCTGTCAATGGCAATCATTCTTGAATGATCTTCAACAAAAATTTACCTGTAAGTGATATCAATGATTCTGTTCTATATTTTGAGCATTCTGTTGGGTCACCTTCCATAGGGATGAGTATAAATATGGACATCTTCCAGTCATTAGTCAAGTAACTGTCTTCCAAATTTCCCAGCATAGTAAAGTGAGTGCTTCCAGTGCTTCATCTTCTTGCTGGAAAATTTCCATTAATATTGCATCAATGTCTGGAGCCTTGTTTTTGGTTAATGCTTTCTGTGTAACTTGAACTTCTTCCTTCAGCAGCATCAGTTCTTGTCCATATGCTACCTGAAATCGTGGGATGTCTGCACTACTTCTTTTTGGTACAGTGACTGAGTAGTCTTTCCACCTTTGTTTTCAAGCTTCCTGCATCATTCAATATTTTGCTCATGAATCAATATTTCTGTTCAGTGCTTTGAGTTCATCATTCTTCTACTTGCCTTAGCTAGTCTATGATTAAGAGCAAATTTCAGCATCTTCTCACATCCACTTTGATCTTTTTCTTTCTTGTCATTGCAATAACATTTTGTCATTTTGATAAATGATATTGTTGAGGTCATCCCACAGCTTTTCAGGTCTCGTGTCATTCTTGTTTAGTGCAGAAAATCTGTTTTTGAAGCAGTTTTGAAATTCAGATGAGATAGACACAATGTTGAATGTTAGCTCTCTTGGACTTATTTTCATTGTCTTCAATTTCAACCTTAGCTTACCTATAAGCAATTAAGAGTCTGTTCCAAAGTCCATCCCTGGCCTGGTGGTGGCTGTTGATGTTGAACTTCTTCATTGTGTCTTCCCACAGTAGTCAATTTGATTTCTGTGTATTCCATTTGAAAGAGTCCATTTGTGTAAAGTTCAATTTTGTGTGTGTGATTAATTATGTGAATTAAAAAAGAGAACATTGGAAAGGGAAGGGGAAAATGGTGTACCCATTTAATGGGATTAGGATTAAATTTGGGGTGATAAAAATGTTTAAGAATTAGACATAAGTGACTGTTGTGCAATTTTGGAAATGTACAAATGTCACATAATTGTTCACTAAAAAATGAATAGCTTTAGACTATATGACTTTTACCTGAAACCAAACAACTGAGCAAAACACTTTTTTCCAAAATTTCCAGATAATTTTTCCAAAATTTAAATTAAAGCAGAATCCCATCCAGATGCTGAAAGCTCTGTACTCAGGCTATAAACCAAACCATGTTGTTTTCTAACTTGAAACAACACAACACAATGGAGGGGAGAAGTGTAAACTTGAAATTATTGCTTATTATTGTGTGGCCAGGGAGTATCTATGCAGTTTTCCTCCTGTATAGGTGGAAATAATCCCTGCCTTGTGAGGTAGAAATATCAATTCAATTACTTAATTCAGCCAAAGGTACAAGGTTCACCTAAAAGAGAAGCAAGTATCAGAACTAACAGATCAGAACCAATAGTAGATAACAGGAAGTAGCTAGAGACAAGTTAAATCATTTCATAATAATATCAATAAGGACTCCGTCAGATATGTAAAATCTGTGCTTCCAAAAGTGCCCTCTGGGAACTCAAGCCTCCAAAAAGTTCTCTTGATAAAAATGTTTAAAGCTGGTTCTGTATTCCAGTGATTTTCAGAAACACTTTATAGTAGACACCTATCAAAATGATTCACAATGCATTAGTATATCAAGCATAGAAATCTTTCAGTAAAAACATCTCTCATTTCTTTGGAACCAAACTTCTTGAACATTGTATTTAAGTTTTGAAATTTATCATCTAATTCAAGCTACTATTAACATTGTATCTTTTATTTCTTCAGCCTGTGGTAGTATTATCACTGTATCTTGGTTTCCATTTATTAGAAATTAGTGGATTCAACTTAAAGTCACTCGAGAGGTCCCCATCCACCCACCTGTGCATGTATGCATGCACGAGCACACTCACGTATGCATGTGCGTGCATGCATACACACACACACACACACACACACATACACACACCCTATGAAGTGATTCCTCACTTTAACATTTTTTTCTCACTCTCCATTTAAGTCTTTTAGGATGCTTTCATTTGAATTATTGCCTTTTCAATTTCTTGCATTTTCACTCAAACTTCACATTTAAAATACCTCCTCAAGGACTTTTGAAACATTCCATGTGTAATACTTGATAAAACTTGAAATACTTCTTTCTTCCTAGGAGTTGATTTTCCTTTGCTAACACCGTAGGACAGAGCTTTACCTGTGCATCTGATGAGACTTCTTTCAAGATGTGTTGACATATCAGTTGATGGTCTAGCAACTCTATTAGAGATTTGTCGTTGTTAAAGTGCTGCTTTTCTAAAATTGTATTCAGCAGGTGAAAAATCAATCCAGGGATTTCTACAGTTCAGCCTTCACATCTGTGCTCCACTGTCAAAACTGAAGTAACAGAAACTTGTTTAACCAGAATCTACCAGTTTCCTACTAGAGTGGGAAATGAATGTGTTACTTTACGATCCAAAGTCATTCAATTGGTACATGCTATGACCAGCATTGCTCCACCATTTTATATTATGCTCACACTTACCTCTGTTTTTATTTACTATTTGAGGCTTAAAAATAGAAACATGGTGAAACTAAAGTAAATTAACTATCAATGATGATACACATGCACTTTGAAACATTTGTGTTTATCCTGGAAATTCAGATGAATACTCCAGAAATAGTCATTAAGGATGATCATGGTTATTAATCATGGTAGTATAGTCTTTGCAATAAACTTCGATTGCTGTTCTTTCTCTCCTTTTTGAATGTACACCTTGTAATATCTCATCACGTTTATCATCATTCTTATTTGAGGGTCCAAACAACATCATCTGTATCCTGATATATTTCAGGAATTTGGAGACTTGTAGTTGGCGGGGGTTGATGGGTGTGGTATGAAGCAAGTTCTTCAAATATTTACATATTGCTAAATATTTCAACTAGATGACTCAATATTTTTCAAACAGATAGTATAAGAAAATATATATTCTGAAAAAGTGTTCTGAGGTTAGGTGGCCTGGTGTAAAGTTTAGAAAAAAATGGGTTAAATTAAGCTAAATAGGTTGGGAGGGGAGGGAGAAAAATAAGCTAAATAGATAGCTTTATTTTATGACTCCTCAAATTATTAAATATGAGAATATCAAATATGATCCCCCAAGAAGCACATATACAGTGTTTTCCTAGTTTTCTAACATGAAACCCTCATTATCTTGTGCTACGAAGAAAACAAACATATCACTTATAAAAAATATCTGTGCATGTGTTTATGAAAGTCATTTCATAGAAAAGTGACCCATATGTAAGAACAAGGCCCTTGAGAGATTCTTGAAATTAGTTAAGCCATGATAATAATCTGTCCAGATAATGAATAGAAATGAGAAATCTTTAGGAAGCTATGCTTATTCCAAAATAAAGCTAATAACTAATATAACAGTAAGGTTGGGGGTAATGTTTACTGTAAACTTTATAATCTTAGGCCATGCTCTGTTATAATGTACTAGTCCTTGGTGAATAAAGAGCCTACTAACCTGTACACAGCCTTCCTCTGTGAATATTCCAGTGGTAGGTACTGTTTAAGTACATAAAAATTCTAAGTAATGAATGCATTTTATCTTCAGTGAACATTATGCTACTTTTTAAATTTAGATTATTCTGTTTCTTTGCCTTCTCCTTCACCCAGGCTGATATATGTCTGTCCATATATAGTAGTTTATCATGTGTTTGACTTTCATTCTTGGTAACTATCAAAGAAGGCTTCTGCAATTGTGAAATTTTTTTCTTGATCCTTTGTAATAGACCCAAAATCAAACTCGCTGTCATCATCAAAATTCTAACTCATAGAGACCCTACAGGAGAGATTAGAATTGCCCTTGTGAATTGATGAGACAGGAAAGTATGAGTCCCTTTGCAGACGCTGGTGGTTTGGAACTGCTGACCTTGCAGTTCACAGACCTTGCAGTTCACCGCCCTACTTGTCACCATTATGCCACCAGGGATCTTTTATATAGGTATCTATAACATGTATTCTTTTTTGACTGCATCTCACTCCACATAATAATCTCCAGGTTCTTCCATATGATGGGGTGCTTTGCCAATCCTGGTTATTAACGTTGCATAGCATTCCACTCTGTGTCTGTTCCAGGCTGTCTACTCTTCCTTAGATAAGCATCTAGACTGTTTCTATAAATGTGGTGCTGTGCACAGTGCTGTGGTGAATACAGGTGAGCGTGTCTCTGTATTGCTTCTTGCCACAGGTCTTATTTCTCTACAATATACACCAAGTATTGGGATTTTGGCTCATTTGACCTCCTATTTCCAAATGTTTTACAAAGTTTGTACCATTTTTCCCAGTGGTAGAAACATTTTGCAGTCACACCAGCCACGTATAAGTGCTCCAGCCTCTCCACACTCTCACTAGCATTTGTTGTTTTTTAAACTTTGCTTTACCACTGGACTGAGCTAGCAATTTTTTTGCTTTACACCTCTCTAATCACTAATCCTGAGCATTTCTTTAAATGTATGGTGACTGCCTAAATCATTATTGAAGAGTCTGTTCATGATGTCTGCTCATTTTTATTGGATTCTTTGGCTTTTTGTTACAGCAGCAATGAGATATTTTTTAAATGTATACTAAGTATGTATGAATGGACTACTAAATTTATTATCTAGCCATTTCAAACTTTAAAAGGATGGGAAATATAAATATAATTTTAAATGCTCACTATTAAAGTTAGAAAAATATTATTTATAAAGGTATGAGTGTAAAATTGGGTTTGGCTATCTGTGTTTAAATAAAATATTAAAATTTGGGGTAGTTACTATTCTCGACCCTTGGTCAAAAGACTCTGTGTCCTTGTTAAAATGGTTAAATCACATCACTGCAGACTAAATTCTATGTTGTTGAAATTATCTCTGCTAATTTTCTCCTTGTTTTTCAATGTTGAGACTCCTTACCCAACCTCCTGGGGCATTTCCACATCAAAAAGTTACTTTAAACTTCTCACTGTGAGTCTTAGATTCCTAGGTTTGCCATTAGGACAACAACAGCATGTCTTTAAAAACAGAAATTCATTTTCTCACAGTTCTGTGAGGTTAGAGTTATTGTCTATTGCCTGATCTTCTCCACCTCAGGGCAACATCAAGTACAACAGATCCAAACATTGCCAAATCCTAAACCTTATCCACTGCCGTAGAATCAGTTCTGACTCAAAGTAACCCTCTAATACAGGGTGCAATTATCCCTGTGTGTTTCTAAGATTGCAAATCTTTATAGAAGGAGAATGTTGTGTGTCATTACAGCAGTGTTGATGGTGGTTTCAAATGGATATTCTTGCCATTAGAAGGCTAATATGTTATAGCTATCCCACTAGGGGAGCAAAAAGACAAGACAAAAAGTACTGAAGAAAGAAATCCAAGGGGTACCAAAAACATTGACCAAAAAACAAGACTCTAAGCAGTGATGAAAAATGGAATATTAATTGAAATGTCTCAACAAACTTATGAAACACTGGCATAGTCACTCATCCATTCCAGGAAATTTGGAAAAGAGCTACCTGACCTACTGACTGTAAAAAATTCACATTTTCATCAGTTCACAGAAAAATGGACCAACAGAATGCTCAAATTATAGAATATCATTAATATCATATGCAAGGTAAAGTCTGCTGAAGATCATCCAACAATGGTTGGAGCAGTACTTTGACAGAAATCTGCTAGGGCTTTAGTCAAAATAAGAAGTGAATTTGGACCAAGGAATATTATTCTTGATATGAGGTGGTTCTTGATTGAAAGCAGAGAATACCAAAGAAATGTTTACTTGTGTTTTAATCACTATGCGAAGGCATTTGACTGGATCATAACAAATTATGGATACCCTTGAGTAGATTAGGAATTCCAGAACACCTCGCTATACTCATGTGGAAACTGTACATGGATCAAGATGCAGGTGCATAGACAGAGCAAGGGAACATTGCAGGGTTTCAAATCTGGAAAGAATGAAGAAAGGAATCCAATGTGCCTATAAAGAAACTATGAAACCAAACAGAGAAGTTTCAGCAACCAGAATTGTGGACCTCCCTTGAAGAATGAATCCCTCTGCTAATTACATTCCAGCGTCTCAGAGGGAAGAGCTGACACAAAAACACTTCAAAAAGCTGCGAACTCTACGCTGTTTGGCAGAATGCCTGACAAACCATCCTCTCCCAAGCTCTCCTGAATTCAGTGGTGATGTGACCATCCCCCTTCTGAGGATACTAGCACAACTCCCTCAACATAATTGAGGGAAAATTGAATCCAAACTTCGGTGGAAAGATTTGCAGTCTTTGAAGTCCTGGGGCTGGGAAGGTCCAGACCTTCTCATTGCCTTCTAATTGGCTATGAGAGATTTAGTTGGGATTAACAGAGTCCAGCTAGAACCCTGGGCAACTGTATTGTAAGGGAACTACCCCTAGAGTCTCTGGGTGGGTGGGGGAGGGGTGGACTGGCCCTGAGGAGGTGCAGAATTAGGTGGGTCTGTGTTAGGGGAGAAAATCATAGCTTCAGAGATTGTTTCTCTGCAGGTCTGGAACTGAAAGTGCTTCATCTGCCTGTGGTCAACCCGTGACCAGATCCAGATAGAATCTGGGGCTGACCCTGACATACTGAGTGCAAAAAATAGCCTTATAGGCATTCAGCTGGTGTTTATGATAGTCTCTTCTTTTACTCACCCTGATGGGTATGTTGATTTTTGCTTGGAATTCCCTGGGGACTTGAAAGTCAGCCTCAAAGCTGGGATTTCAATGGAGATAGTATTTAATAGTTTTATGCCGTTGGTCCCTGCTGGGAATAAGCTAGTGCTGAGCTGCTTGGCCATCTTTGATTGTGTAGGTTCTGCAGTAAGTACATGGGGAATGCTTTGAGCTCAGAGGCAAATATATTTTAGAACCAGCACTATGTCTCCAAAGCAACAGACCATTTCTGGGCACATCCAGAAATAAAAGAAAAACACTCTGATAGATGAAAAGATGAAAATGAAAATAGAACATATAAAAATCTCTGAGATACAGCAACAGTAGTATTGAGAGGGCAGTTTATATCAATAAGTGTACACAACAAAAAAGAATAAATAATTTTAATAAAACCTTAACACATTAACTTCAAAAATTGAAAACAGACCAGTAAATAAACCCTCAAGAGCTAAAAGAGAGAAGTCATCAAGACAAGAACAGAAGTAAAGTAATCAGAATGTTTTTAATATAGAAACTCCAAAAAGACTTGGTTCTTTGATAAAAATTAACAAAACATATAAACATAACAAAACATATAACCAAGAGAAATAAAGAGAAAAAGTAAATATTATGGATAACAAATGAAAGGGTAACATTACAACAGAACCAACTTAATTTTGAAAAACCACAAAGTATCATGAAAAATTATATTACAACAAGTTTGAAAACCAGCAAGAAATAAATTTCTAGAAATGAGTTACCTACCTAAATTAACACAAACTAATCTAGACAACCTTAACAAGCCTATAACAAAACATAAGAGGTCAAACTGATCATTAAAAAAAAACTTCCCGGGCTGAGCCCTGGTGGCGTAGTGGTTGTACGCGGGACTGCGGCCCACTGGGATGGAGGTTCAATTCCAGCTCCACGGAACAAAGGCTGGACCTCCTACTCCCACTACCAGGGCAGTGATGCCCTAAAAAAAATAAAAATAAAAAAAAAAAACTTCCCAGAAACAGTCAATAAAGCATCAAAAATATATATACCATGATCAAGTTGGAGTCATGCCAGGTATTCAAAGATGGCTTAATATTAGAAAAATGAGCAATACATTATACCACTTAAACAAAGAATAAAAATATATATAATTGTATCAAACAATGCAGAAATGACAATCTTTAAATTCAACATCCATTCTTGATAAAACATTCAATAACATACAAATAGAGGAGAAATTCCTCAATATAATAAAGACCCTATGTGCAAAACCAATGGACAACATCTCACTTAATGGAGAGAAATTGAAAACATCCTCCCTTCAAAGAGGAACCAGACAGGCTTGCCCTTTATCACTACTGTTATTTACTATAATCCTAGATGTTTCATGAATATAGCAAAAGTTATTCAAGACATCCACACCGACACAGAAGAAGCAAAGCTCTCAATATTTGTAGATGATATAATCCTATATGTAGAAAACTCCAAATATTCAATTAAAATATTGATGGAATCAATTGAAATTTTTGTCACCTTAGCAGATTATACAATCAGCATACAGAAATCAGTCAGCTGTTTGTATATTAAAGAAGATGGCAATGAAAATGAAATTAAGAGAACAGTGGCATTTAAAATAACTACCCAAAAGATAAGATATCTAGCAATAAATCTTACCAAAGAAAAACAAAACCATGTACAAAGAAAGCCAAAAGACACTTCTACAAGAAATTAGAAGAGATAAAAGTGGAAGAATGTTCATGCTCGTGGATAGGAATACTAATAGTGAAAAATGTCAATATTACCAATAACACTACATGCTCAATCAATATCAATCTAAATCCCAGCACAATTCTTGAAAGAAATGGGAAAAAATTTTTTAAATAAAAACTAATTAGGAGGTCTTTCACTCCCAGATTTTAAATCTGCTACATAGTCACAGTAATCAAAGTAGCTTGGTATTGGTGCAAAGATAAGACATGAAGATGGGGAGGAAGAGGCAGAGGAAGGGAGAGGTGAGCAAACAATGGCATAGACAGGGGAACAATTGGGAGTTGAAAGGAGGAGAGCGAGATTCTGGTTGTGGTGGAGCAACAGCAAGCTAGTTGGGAGGAATTACTGAGCCAAAAGAAGGGCAAGTGTGATGTGGGAATGGAGGAAGATAAAAGACAACAGAAAAGATCTAGGAAGCAAAGCTATAGAGAGAGATACAAACATGTGTGCATTTATGTAAATATATTAATTCATAAAAATAGGGGTATTGACATGGACACATATTTTTATGGCAGTACATTGAGGAAGTATGCAGACTTTAGGCCTCTGCTCAAACCCTCCCTCAACCAAAGAACACTTTGTTCTAACAACCTCACATTCTGTGATACTCACCCTCCTGGCACAACTGCTGAAGACAAAATGTATGCACAAGCAAATTTGGTGAAGGAAGCTGATAGTGCCCAACTATAAAAAGACATAGTGTCTGGGGTCCTAAAGGCTTGAAGTTAAACAAGCACTCATCTAGCAGAGAACCAACAAGCACACACAAAAGAAGCACACAAGTCTACTATCATGAGGTATCAACAAAATCAGGTAGCAGGTATCAGAAAACCCAAAGCAAGCAAGCAAACAGACAAACAAAAAAAACATATTGTTGAGAATGAGGGGGGTAGGAACAGAGACCTAAAATAACCTATAGAGAAGGTGACATCACCTCACAGCAGGGTTATAAGGAATGAGTCAGCCAGGGTGCATTATAGCCCCTATTAAACACACAATATCCCTCCAGTTCCTTGAGGTTTCCTCACCCACTACTGTCCTGACCTCAATCCTGCCTTTCACTGTGGACTAGGTTGGAACATGTACACAGGTACAGATAAGAGCTCAGGAATCCATGAAATCCAGGTCAGATAAACCCTTTGGGACCAGAAATGGAAGCAGTCATACCAGGAGGGTAGGAAGAAGGTGGGAGGAGGAGGAGTGGGGAAGAAATCATGGGGGAAGGGAGACAACAATTGGTGTAAGATATAAAAATAATAATTTATAACTTATCAAGGGGTCACAAGAGTGGGAGGGAAGCAGGAAGGGTAAAAAGAGGAGTTGACACCAAGGATTCAAGTAGGATATAAATGTTTGGAAAATAATGATGGCAACATATGTATAAATATGCTTGATACAATTCATGTATTGATTGTTTTAAGAACAGTAAGAGCCCCCAATAAAATTATCTTTAAAAATAAACAATAAAGATATACATGGAGGTTAAAGGATTAGAATTAAAAATCCAGAAATACAACTATAGATACCTGATCTTTGACAAAGGTCTGAAACAAATTAAATGGGAAAGAGGCAATGTATTCAATAAATGGTGCTGAAAATTTCACCTCAACTTGCAAAATAATGAAATTAGACTCATACTTCTCACCATACACAAAAAGAAGTTCAAAATGGATTAGATACCTATATGTAAATCCTACAACCATAAAGACCATCAACAAATAAATATAGGCAATTTTAAGGGTCTAAGTACAAGGCATAAAACACTATTAAGCATAATGAAAATAACTAACACTATTGAAGACAAGATAGAAGAATGGGTCTTCTGAAAATACTACATCTAAACACATCAAAACACTTCATCAACAAAGTCAAAAAGAGAACTCACAGATTGATAAAAATATTGATAGAAGACTAATATTGAGAAAAATATTGAAAAATATCCAATGAGATAAATGGATAGAAGACTAATTTCAAAAATCTATAAGAACCACAATATCTCAGTAAGAAAAATACATATAACAATCAAAAAAAGGACACAAGACATAAATAGACAATATAATAAACATGACATACAGGCAGCCAATAATCATATGAAAAAAATTCACATACATTACCAATAGAAAAATACAAATTAAAACAATAGTGAGATACCATCTCTCACTGGTACTCATGGCAAAATTTCATAAAATACAGAAAATAATAAACTCTGGAGCCGATGTGGAGAATTTGAAACACTCATACACTGCTGCTGGGATTGTAGAGTTGTACAACCACCATGGAAGTAAGTACGGCACTAGCTTCAACAAGAGTAAATACAAATACCTTGCCATCTCCCATCTATCTACTTGATATAGACCCTAAAATATTAAAGAAGATAAAACACAAATGCAAAACTATTTTATCATTGTAACTTCTGTAATAGCAAAAAGATGAAAACAATAAAAGAAACTCTGAACACACAAGAATTGACAAAAAATTCTGATACAGACACATAAATAGAATATTATGCATCCTTTGAAAACAATGAATCTGTGAAACACTTTAAGACATGAACAAAATTATAGAACATTATGCTTAGCAAATTTAGTCAATTTCATAAATATAAATATTTTAAAACATCTGCACTACAAATGAAAATAAATTCAGACCAAACTGTTTCACATCAACACATAAACTTTAGAGACTATAATGAAAGAAAATTAAAATAAATAAATATAAATAAATAAATAAATAAAGACTACTATGATGGCGATGGAAATGCCAGAAGGAAAGGACCTGAAATTAAGAAAAGAGAAATGTTGGGGAAAGAAAACAAAAATACAAAATAAAAAGACAAGTGTGCTTAATACAAAAGAATGATGAATTGTTATAAGATTTTTAAGCACCCCTAATAAAATGATTAATATGTGATTAAAAGAATCACATATATAGGAGTTTAATGGACTACTGTTGCTGATTGTACCTGGTAATCTTTATGGGCTGTGCAAGTATATAGAATGGTTTTCTTTAAAAGTATTCTATTACACAAATAGAAGGGAAGCATCACAAATAAATAAATGTTAATTTTTTAAAAGCACGAGAAGGGTTACAGCTTTAAACCTCCTTCAAATTCCTTACCCATCAAACATGAATGTATATAAAAGAAGGAAGAGTAAAATTGAAATGGAGCTGGATTCTTTTGCTATATACAAGTGCATTGTGAAAAACAAACAAAAAATCAGGAAAGATGGCATCAGGATTGTATTCTCCCACCATATTTACTCAATCTCTGTGCTGAGCCAAGAATTAGAGGAGCTGTATTACTTGAAGAAGAATGTGGCATCCAGTTGGGAGAATGGTTTATTAACAACATGTAATAAGCAGATGACAAAACCTTACGTGCTTAACATGAGGAGGCGAAGCACTTTCTGATGAAGATCAAAGATTTCAACCTTCGGTATGGATTAAAAATCCAGGTAAAGGAACCCTTTAAAATCCTCACAACTGGACCAACAGGTAGCATCCTGATAACTAGAAAAAAATATTGAAGCTATTGAGGCTTTTCCTTGGCTTGAATTCACAACCAGTGCCCGTGGAAGCGGTCAGGAGATCGAGGGGCACATTGCCTGGGGAAAATCTGCTGCACAAGGCCACTTTAAAGGGTTGAAAAACAGGACGTTGTTTTGAGAACCAAGTTGTGTCTGACCCAAGCCCTGGTATTTTCTGTCACCTCTCATGGATGTGAAAGTTGGACACTGAATAAGGACGACCAAAAAACAATCCCTTCATTTGAATTAGGGGCCTGGGGAAGAATAGTCCAAGTACCGTGGTCTGCCGAAAAAGGTATAGTCAGAAGGTTCCTTAGAAGCAAGGATGGCAAGACCGTTCCACGTACACTGAATACGTTGTCAGAAGAGATCAGCCCCTAGAAAAGGAGTCTTTCGGTCCAGAGGCCGTGAAAAGGAAGAATGCCCTCCAAAAGACGTCGTATCGTCGCTGCAACAATGGGCTCGGACATAAGAACAGTTGTGGGGAGGGGCGGGACCGGGCATGGCCCTTAACAACAACACGATCATCTTCAGGTCTGAGCACATTTTCATGGTCCTTGAGTCAATGCGCTTCATTGACGTTTTCACTCGGAAGGGCAGAAGTGAGAAGTCAGGGCAATGACTCTAAGTGAAGATCTTTTTTTTTTTTTAATCTCTTTCAGTTTCCAGTAGTTACTGGAAATACTTTATATTCTTGGCCCTGTACTTGCATCTGCCTCTATTTTCCTAAGGCAACATCCCCCCATTGTGTGTGTATGTGTGTGTGTGTATACACGTATATATATTCATCCATATATATAAAATATGTAAAGGACTAACTAATCTTTCTTGCCAGAAAAATGCAGGAAGTTGTACTTTTCCATTCTGTTATTGCTAAATCTATCCCAGCAAAAATCTAAGGATGAGGGATTAGAATTAATATATTGCCCTGCCACAGTTGATAACTGTATTTTTTCTTTTATTTAAAAGAGTCTCAGCAAAGAACTTCTTTGTGAAAAAAAGAACAGTGAACCACATAAATCTTGATTGTCTATTAACTATACAAATATAAGAGAAAACATTTAAGTAGTTGTGATCACAAGAAAATCTAAATGTATTTCTGTTTAGTTACATTTGACAAATCTAATGACAGTCATCTTATTCTAAATGTGCTAACATTTTTAAATGATCTGGTATGCACTGCATTACACTATGTTCACTATTACAATATGTTCATTTGCCATTTGGAGATTGTGGCATTAATGTGGTCATACAAGTCCTATCTCTTTGTTTGCCAACAGTGTGAACTTCTTTTCCTAATTTCAAAACTCTGCTGAAACAATAATTTTCATATTGAACAGGAAGTACATATCATAATCCTATTTATTTGTTAGCTTTCTTTTTATGTTTCTTTTTCAATTTTTAAAATCATTTTATTGGATGCTTATACAACTCATCAAAATCCATATGTACATTCATTGTATGTCAAGCACATTTGTACAATTGTTGCCCTCATCATTCTCAAAACATTTGTTTTCTAATTAAGCCCTTGGTATCAGCTCCTCATTTTCCTCTCCCTCCCTGCTCCCCACCCCCTATGAGCCCTTGATAACTTATAAATTGTTATTTTGTCATATCTTACACTGCACAATGCCTTCCTTCACCCACTTCCCTATTGTCCATGCCCCAGGGAGTAGGTTATATGTAAATCATGGCAATCTGGTTCCCCCTTTCTTCTTCACCTTCCCTTCACCCTTTCAGTGTCACCACTCTCACCACGGGTCCTGAAGGGGTCGTCTGTCTGGATTCCCCATGTTTCTGGTTCCAACTGTATTAGTGTACATGCTCTTTTCTAGCCAGATTTGTAAGGTAGAATTGGAATCATGAGAGTAGGTGGAGGAGAGGAAGCGTTGAAGAACTAGAGGAAAGTTGAATGCTTCATCATTGCTACACTGCACCCTGACTGGCTCACCTCCTCCCAGCAATTGAATATGTACAGAGTCGATGGTCAGTTTTCATCTATCGGAGCATATACACTTATTTCACCTCATTCATTGCAATCCCTTCAAAGTAACCTCACTTATCCCACTTTCTCCCTATGATGCCTCTTTCCAATGTGCCTTCTTGCCTAACCTATAAATTTTGTCATTAGATAAAAGCTGCCTGCTAGGTTTTATTGTTTTGTTTCAGTATTTTTCTTGCAGCTTTATTGAGGTATAATTGCCATACAACAACCTTAAAATAAAGCATATGATTTTTAAGTTTTGACATACATATATATACCTGTGGAATTATCATCATAATCAAGTTAATGTAGAAATTAAACCTCTTTGTAATCTTTCCCTCAAGGCGCTCTCTGTCAGTCTTTTGATAATAAGTATCCCTTTTTACTTGCCACACCTCAGAATCAGAGCTTTTCATTGTTATCACCATGTACTTTCCATCGGTATCACAACTAAGAGATACTAATCATATTTTACACTGCACTAGCCATTCTATTTGTTTTATGAAAAAAATACTTATGAAAAAATTCTTGACTGATAATATTAGTAAATAGTGCCTTCATTTGGTTGAAAGCAATACAATATTATACTCATATGGTTTCTCAGTTAAAAGCTCATTTTCCAGAAAGTTAAAACCTCCCCAATTAGGAATATAATAAAACTAAAAGTTTTTCCCAGCCCAAAATAATTTTACCTAGGCTCTCCAGCCTTGTTACCCCACAATTATGCACTGCTCTGACTGACTGAGAACTGTGTACAGATGAACAGACTGTGTGTACATTTTGACTGCACCTGACAAAGCAAGCAGCACAAACCCACAGACTTGTAGGACATGATCAAGCAAAGATTCTTTGGAGGATTTGAAACTTGGTTGCACATAGGCATCACCAAGGGAGCTTTAAACACACCATTGTCTGGGTCATGCCCCGGAGATTTTGGTTTAATTGGCAGCGAGTGCGGACTGAGCATCAGGATTGCTAAAAGCTCCCAGGTGACTCAAATACGTAGCCAACATTGAGAACCACTGTTCTAAGCCAATTGTTTTACAGATAAAACAATTAACCTTATCAGTAACACCTACAAATTTGATGTGAGAAATAAAACTAAAATTTGAGTCTTCCTAATTTCAGTTAATAACGCTTGCTACTGGACCAAGGGTTTTCACACTCTATTTCTCTGGGCTGAAGGGTTCTTCAGAGGCACTACAAGGTCTGTGGAGCTGGTGATGATAAGAAGCTGAGGGCTGGACCCATTAGCCCTTCAGCCAGAAAACTTTATAAATATTTGTTATATGCTGAGGCGAAATATCTTCTGTAGATTGCAGAGATGGTTGTCTGGGGGTGGGCGTGGGAGACACACACACAGGATAAAAAGTTCTTCTGCTAGGAAAAAAATTTAACTACTTCAAATTATAATCGTGAGTTGCCATCAGGCAATTGTGAGGCATATCTCACAGAGTAGAACTGCTCCGTGGGGTTTTCTTGACTGTAAATCTTCAGCAAAACTCCTTTCCTTTTCTGCACAATCCCAATGGTTGATTGAAGCCACCACACTTTAAGTTAGCAGTGATGTGACATGATAGCCATGTGTGCCACATAGGAAGCTTGTTGTAGATGGCAGCGATACGATGCCATTCTCAAGTTTATCCCAGTCCATAACAACTCATAATGAAATGTTATTCTGTACTGCAGCACTCTCCCAATCGCTGCTATGTTTGATTTAATTGTTGCTACTGTGTGAATCTAGCTCATGGCCTGCCACCTTCTTTTCTATGGATCCCCTACCAAGGTGTGTCTAGAGAAGGGAAACCAGTCATACACAAACACACACATTGGGTTGCAACACACATGATAAGCAGTTCAAAACCACCGGCATCTCCTCAGGAGAAAGCCTGACTTTCTGCTCTTATGCACATTACAGTCTCAGAAACCCAGGGAGGATCAATGAGTCAGCATTGATTCAATGGCAGCGAATATGGATCATATATGTCTGTGGGTCAGATGTTAAATTGGAAGCATTACCTGACTGGTGTTGCTGACAATCAAGAAGTCACAGATAATTTGGGAAGCAGTAAGACGACAAGCTGGTAGAGGCAGAGGCAGATGCATCCAAGGTCAGCGGACACTATGGCAAACAGCTGACAGTTTTCCAGACTCAGTAAAGTAACTTGACATATCAAGGCAGTAAGTACAGGATCTGGAACAAGAAGACGGGGGTGAGGTGGGGCCTAGCATTCACACAGTCTGTCAATTTAAATAGGAATAGGCTACACCCTCAATGAAATATCCTTCAATTGAATCAGGAGTGTGAGCTCCCAGGCGGCATCCTAACCCCCTATTCAGGACATCGTCCTGATACACTTGAAGGACATCATACTTGGTAAAGTCAAGGGACAGCGAAAAGAAGAAGAAATGAGGTGGATTGACCCAGTGGCTGCTACAACAGGCTCAAGCATAGGTACATTTGTCAAGACAGTGCAGGAACTGGGCAGTGTTTTGTTCGGTTGTGTATAAAGTGGCTAGCGATCAAAACCAACACTATGGCACTAACAACTCCACCCCAAATCTTCTCACAATGACCTGGCTGTTCACAGCAGAGCCCATCCTGATATTTGACTGTCTTAGATCAAATCACCGAGTGTGTTCCCCTGGGGCAACTAGAGGAAGCTTCATCTGACAAACTGAGAAACCTGGCTCAACCAAATTGAGCAAAATCTATCGCAATTTCTTTCCCTAGGGACATGGCCTTTCTAAAAACATGTTAAAGTATGTTAGGGCATCCTCTATACGAAGGACAATCCTGGCTATACTTCTTCCAGGAAAAAAAAATGTATTCATTCTTCGGGCAGTATATTCAATATTTTCAACTAACCATTTAAATGCATCAACTATTCAGTCTTCTTTGTTCATTGCCCAATTCTTCCATACAGAAGACATGATAGAGAATACCATTGCTTGTTGGCTTTACTCCTCAGAGTGATATATACACTTTCTAGCACTTAAAAGATGTCTTTTGCTTCACACTTTTTACAATTTAATGTCCTTTGATTTCTTGAATCCTACTTCCATGGGCATGGATAGTTGATCTAAGATCAATAAAATCATTGATGATTTCAATTTATTTGTCATTTATTATGATATTATTCAATGACTCGGTTGGAAGGTTTTTCCTTTCCTTTATATTCAGGTGTCATTTAGACTGCATGTAAAAGCATTCAACTGCTTGAAACATAACAGGCTATGGATAATGTTTTAAATAATGGAACTTTGAGAACATTTAACTGTATAACCTGTACATGAGCCAAAAGAAGTCATTCGAATAGAACAAGGAGATAGATGGTTCAATATGAGTAAAGGTATACAAGAGGCTACTCCTCCAAAAACTGGATTTTTTTTTCAAAGCAATATATTTTATTTTTAAAAAACCTAACCACCTCCAAAGAATTCTTCATCACACTTATTATATTTGTCAAATCTGCGATGCCATTCTCGGAAACATTTTTTCAAGCTCATCTAGTTGGATGGCCTACTAACCACACGCCCCTCATTTTTTTCTTCACCTCTTCTACATCATCAAATCACTATCCTTTCATATCCCTCTACATTCATAGAGGCATAAAGAAGTCCCATGGAGTGGTTCCAGGGAGTAAGATGCATGGAGCAAGGTAGGCATGCTGATTTTTGTTTTGTTTTGTTTTGTTTTGTTGTTGTTGTTTTGCCAAAAACTGGTGCACTGAAGGAAAAAAAAAAACTGGTGCACTGAGATTGGCTGCATGAGCAGGTGCATTGTTGTAGTGGCAAAACCAGCCCCCTATCTGCCACAAATCAGACCTTTTTTGTTGTACATTGTTACACAATCTTTTTAGAACCTCTAAATAGAAAGCATGATTAACAGTCTAACCTGGTAGAAAAAACACCAAATGCACTATCCCCATCACATTAACAAAAAACAAATGAGCATAATCTTGATCTTTGATTCCCCTTGATGAGCATTTTGGGTGTGGAGTAATGAAGGCATCTTCACTGGCTTGATTGATGTCTGCTTTTGGGTTGTAAGAATAACACTATGTCACATCTCCAGTAATAACTGAGTCATTTCTGAGCTGTTCTTTCTAAGCATGACATGTTTTCACTCAATGCTCTTTTTTCTGGTCAGTCAGAACCTGAGTCACAAATTTCGGAGTGATGCTTCTCATTTCCAAATATTCCATCAAAATTTTCTGAACCAAGCTTCAAGATAACCCAGATAATGTCCCCAACTCTTCATGGCTCATCATCAACCTTCAAGTACCAGTGTATGGGTTTGAAAATATTTTTGTCTGTTTGGGAAGTTGACAGACATCTTAACCAAGGTTTGTCATTAATTGATAGTTAGCCTTCTATGAAATAAGAAAGTAACTCATACACTAGACATTTTCCCATAATGCTGTCCTTGTAAATGTGTTCAACATCACAACAGTTTCTGTGGCATTTTTTCCTGAGCAGGAAAAAAAAGTTCACAGCTGTATGCTATTCTTTTAAATTGACCATTACAAAAAAATGAGCAAAATTGCTCTTATAAAAAATTCACTGTGACCAAAGAGAACCTTCCCAGGCAATGCCACTGTGTACACTAACTCAGAGAGAGAGTTGTTTGATGTTCACCTAGTAGGAAAAATTCATACTACAGAAGTTTCACCCAGGAGTGCTTTTTTTCTGGGTGTTTTTTTGGGGGGTACCCCTTCACACATCAGGTTTAAGTTTTTCTATTAATTATTCACTATTTCTAACTATTCACTCTATTGGGTGATCTAATAATCTAAGAAGCTTTGCTATTTTAAGAAGAAATTGGCATGAGTTTAGAGGAAGATTCAACAACCTAAAGTCCACATGAACTAAAACTGTGCTTTCCGAAACGAAGACCATTTATTGCTAAGAGTAAAAAGTAGGGACATTTTAAGATTTATCCCAGACTAGAGAATAAAGGTATATAAATTAAAATAAGAGAATAAATCCCCAATGTGTAATTTGTCTCTCAAAAGAAGGGATGAGCCTTACATGTTGGAGAGTGACTTGAGAGTGTCCATAAAGAACCCAATTTTGAGACTCCCAAAATACCAACTCACTGCCTTCAGGTCAATTCTGACTTATACTGACCCCATGGACCAGACTATTACTGACCCTCTGCATTTCCCAGGCTGTGACTCTTAAAAGGAGTAGAAGACCTCACCTCTCTCTTGCCAGATTTGAGAAGGTAAGGGCTTTTCAGTAAACTAACAAGAAAGAGAGATTGACCAGCATGAAAGTCAAAAAGAGATACCAGGAACAAGGGCAAAAAAGTTGGTCTGAGAGTGCGAAAACCAAAGATGCCAGGTTCTAATCAACTGATCTGTTCCCAATCATGCTTTTGTGGCTGCTTCTCATGTCTCCCATATGCAAATGTTCTGTGCTTCCTTGCATACTGTTGTGACTTAGGGCTGGTTGCCTCTCTCATCTGCAGCATGTCTTTTCTCCTTAAGACTTAATAAATGTTAAATTAAAAAATAGATGTAAAAGGGCCTAGATCTATGACTCAAAAATTTGTATCTCAACTTTTCTGGAACCAAAAATAATAAAATGGACAAAAAGATTATGGAATCTGAGTATTATATAAAGCTTTCATCTCTTAGCTAGAAAGGCAGTGATCTGGAGGGATAAATTGATCATTTATTACTAAAAATTGAGAGGCTATGATAGTTAATAATTTTGAACTGAAAAAAATGAAGACTTTGGGGGCTTCCATAAAACATAAACCAGGGGTTCTCATATCTGGTGCCATAAAATAATTATCTAGGAATTTCTGAATATCTCAGTATAGGTCTGACTGCTTTGGGCTGGTACTTCAAAAATTTAACTACAGAAAAACTTAAAACAAAATTGTCCATCACTTGTAATAGAAATACATCAATGGCACTCCATATCAAACTATAAAAATCCCTGCTATCAATTCAGTGCCTATTCATAGTGACCCTGCAGGAACAGAACTACCCCTGTGAGTTTCTGAGACTGGAAGCTGTTTATCAGAGTAGAAAGCCTCCTATTTCTACTTTTGTTTTTTAAGAAAAGACTGGTGGTCTCATAGCCAAACTTTTGGATTATAGGACAATGCATAACAACTACGCCACCAGGGACTCTATCAGAACTCTAGAGATATCAAAATATAAACAAGATAATGTGTGCCTGCTGGAAACTCTAAGGCGAAAAGATGAGAATAAATAAAACTGTACAGACAAAAACTTATAGAATAATGTACATGCTATTGGCAGATGCTGATTGATTCTGAACTCAGTTGATGTCATAAGTGACAAGGAAGACCCTTTCTGAAATAAACTGACACAGTGACTCAACAATGGGCTCCCACAACAATGGCTGTGAGGATGGCAAAGGACTTGATAATGCTCTGTTCTGTTAGGTGTCCTTGAGTTGCTTCTGACTCACAGTGACCCCAATGTACAAGAGAACCAGACAGTGCCTGGTCTTGTGTCATGCTCATAATTGCTGCCATGTTTTGAGCCCATTTTGCAGCCAAAGCATCAATCCGTCACATTAAGGATCTCCCTGTTTTTCACTGACCTGATTTTACTTCACCAAGTGTGATGTCCTTTTCCAGAGACTGATCTCTCCTGACAAGATGTCCAAAGCACAGGAGATGCAATCTGACCATCCTGACTTCTAAAGAGCATCTTGGTTGTATTTCTTCCAAGATAGATTTATTTGTTTTTCTGGTAGCACTTTCAACATGCTTAGCCAGCACCAAAATTTAAAAGCCTCAGTTCTATTATGATCTTCCTTATTTATTGATCAGCTTTCTTATTATATAGCACATTTCTATGCACAAATACATTAAAGCAACATTTGCATTTCCATTTCCACTAAATATGTTTAATATAGTAATATGGCAATAATAGCACTAATGCTGTGATGTATATTGCAAGGTAATCCCCACTTGTTATTAACCATAACATGTGCCTCAAATTTTTAATATAATATATTTTATAGGGGCTGCTTCATAACTATGGGTTATACATAAGTCAGAGGGTCCTTATTTAGGTCAGCATATGTTGATGGTGAGATAATATGTAATAAAAGTCCCTATGACTCACATTCATCTCAATGGCAGGCAGAATTTTTTTGCCTTACATTGATTTTCTAACATGTGTCAAAAACCATGAATTTCACCTATAAGCCTTTTATGAAATCTTAAAAAACTAATATGAGGGAGTGATGCCAAAAATAACCATAATATGACATTAGTGTTATTTTCTGCTTTCTATTGAAGGGAATCTTAGGCTCCAAAGAGTTGTTTTCAAGGTCAATCATTTAACTTTAACCTATTTCTGTTGAACTTTCCAAAGCTCATGCCCTTCCATTCCCACAGTATGCTGTTTCTTTTTTCCATAAGGTCCCTGAATCAAGTAAAAAGGTTCCCCTCTCACATGACTCTGAAATGTGAAGGCCAATAGCATTAGGTACATTTGAAGCTACTCTTCTTTCATTAGTGGTACTCTATTTTCTTTTGTATCCAATGACCTAAGGGAAACTTTTACTTTGCCATGAGCTGAAGATTAAAGTTAAAGAAAATGTAATTATAAAAGCATTTCATGACACAAAAGGACATTTATCCCTGAATAGGACTTTAAAAAATTTCATCAAATTTTATGAGCTTTAAGCATTATATATTAATGAATTAAGAAGTCCAGCTACTTATTTAATACTTTTGTATATCTGCCTCATAGCAGGTAATTAACATTCTTACAATTTTTAAATCTTTTTTTCCTCCTAGACAATATCTAGTAAAAGTTAGTTTAGTAAAAGTTCAATATTGCCACTTCTACTCAGTTAAAAATGCTAAATGTAGTTAAGATGTTCATTTTTTTCTTATATTTACCAGGAATGCATCTCCTAATCCATCTCCTCTAATATAAACCAGCCATTGTATAAATCTAATTCTTTTTTTTTTGGGGGGGGGGGGCATCACTGCCTCTGGTGGTCATGGGCGCTAACCAGTGCTGCTCCTGAGAGCTGGATTTGAATCGCCAAGCCCGCAGGCCGCAGTCCCACACTCAACCACTTGCACCACCGGGGCTCAGCCCTAAATCTAATTCTTATAACATGACATTAAGATTTTGTTGGATCTCTTTCTAAAATTTCAAACCACATGTGTAAGATATGTTCATAGCTAATATAGACTCTCAATAAATTATGTATTCAAGTTCCTAAGGTAACTTTATCTCCAGTATCATATTCTATACTATTTAAATAATGTTCTGGTCATTTCTGTTTCCTGAAATTTAAAAAATAGCATAGATTTGGCATTAATATATCCTAAGAATTTTAGTAACTTAAAATCCAGTAGCTCAATTTAGCTACATGACAAATATTTTAGGGACTTACAAGCATCACTTTCATTGTATAAATAGACTTAAAAAATAAACCCTAGATCACACAAAAGGGTAAAACAAGTAGTGTAATTCTAGAGCCTTTTAGTGACTTACCTCTCTTCAACAAGTTTGCTTCTATCAGTTCCTTAAATTAGTCACACCTCACCACTTTCACATGAGGAACTAAAGACAGAGTCTCTGTCTCACTTCATTCATTTTCTCTATATACAGTCTCCTAACATAGGATCTTGCACAAAACAGGTGTTCCTTAAATTGAAATTTTCTTTTGAACAGAGAATAGCTAAAACAAGAGGGAAAATGAAGGAAAATCACGGAACAAAAGATGTCAAAAGGCAACTCCAAGATAAAGGAAAGTACTAAAATGAAATATTTAAAGACATGGAGTTAGAAAACTTAAAAAAAATAAGTTCCATGTTGGCATTTCTCAAGCTAAGAAACTGAACAAAAATTCAAGCTGTGAGTTGTCATTCTGAAGACTTCCATTGGCATAATATTAAATGACTCAGGAAGCATCGAAAGAAGATGAAAGGAACACACAAAGCAGCCATACGGAAAGTAAATTGTCCACATTCAAACATCTCAGAAGTAACCACCTCTGTTCAAGAACTGATTGCACTGAATTTCAAACTGCATTGGTGGCATTGGCCAAGAAATGTTCCAAGAATCAACAACTATCAACTCATCAATGCAATGCTGGAGGTGCTCATTTGTCTGTGCTCAGATGACTGAGAAAATAGCTACGTGGGTGACCAACTAGAAGATATCTATATATGCATCTATTAAAAAGTTAAGTGAGGGCTGAGCCCCGGTGGCTTAGTGGTTGTTGTGCGCGGGACTGCGGCTCACTGGGTTGGAGGTTCAAATCCAGCAGCAAGGCTGGGCCTCCTACTCCCACCACCAGAGGGCAATGATGCCCCAAACGCTCCCCCACCCCACCCCCCAAAAAAGTTAAGTGATACAGCAGACTGCAAAATTCATTAAACACTATTGTTAGTATCACGTGCAACAAAATTTTTCATAAGATATTGTGTTTGCTGCATTACATCCATGCAAACTGCCAGAAATTTAAACTAGATTCAGAAAGGGGTATAAACTGAAGGATCTCCTTACTGAAGTCAGATGGATCTGAGCTGAAGGCAGAGAAATTTAGAAAGGTATTGATTATCCAAAAATATTAGACAGTATGGATTATAGGAAATTACAGATAACACAGCAAAGGATGGGAATTCCTGAGTGCTTAATTGTGCTCATGTGGAAACAGTACGTAGACCAGAAGCAGTTGTTCAAATAGAACTAGACAATACAGAATGTTTTAGAACCATAAACAGTGTGAGACTTGTATCCTTGCAGTTATTCAATCTATATACTACAAAAATAATCTGAAAAATTGCACTGTTTGAAGAAGAACGTGGTACTACAGGTTGTAGCCAGACTCAATAACTACCTGACATATGCAGATGACACAGGCTTGCTAGCTGAGAATGAAGAGTATTTGAAGCTTTTACTAAGGAAGATCAAAGACTGCCATCTTCAATATGTATTACACCCCAAGATAAAGAAAATAAAAATTATCACTATTGGACAGATAATGGACACAAAATTAAACAATATGGGCAGAAAAAATACAAGGAAAGTTTTAATTAAAAAATAATGACATTTTCCACTTAGCATTTGAAGCCCCCTAGTATAAACATACGTGTGCATAAAGTAAAAAAGTATTACTACACTAGGTAAAATTGAAACAAAATGTGTATGCTTTTGTCAATGCACAATTATCTGTCTTGTAAACCCTTACTTAATTCACAATTTAAAACCTGAAGTCAAAATAAATTGAAAAATGAAGGACTGGCAACAGCCCATACTATGGAGTACATCTCTGTGGGTCATGCTTGGAAACCTGTTCATCCAGCTGCACAGTCACAGAAAGTCTGACTAGACACAAAGATCATGATGTTTGTTTAAGATTTATAGTGCCACATCATTTTGTGAGGTGGTCTCCTCAGTCGTTATCATGTCACTGGTAGTTCTACAGACTTTCCCCACCAATTTCTGAACTTTTTACAATTTCTTCATACATTGAGGTTGATGTTCTTTCACCTTTGAAGTCCTCCTACCTCTCCTAAAATGTTTGATTCATTAAAAAAAATGTGCTGTTTTGTAAGAAGCAGCATTCTTCTAAACTTGTTGCGAGACTTTAATAATTTGAAAATGAAGTCCACACAAGGCTTGTTTAAACTTGTTTAAAATTTGACCTCAAAATATCTTTTTCCATAATGCATAAAATATCTTTCAGGTTACAGCCTAACAGGACTTAGACTGAGAGTAAGACTAAGTGTATTATTGATCGAATTTGTTTAAAACCATCCACCAATTGCAGAGACAGTATTAAATGCATTTTGTTTGGAATACACGCATGCATATGTGAACTGGAACCTTAGTAATGATATTTACTCCTTGGCATTTGTGTATATGTGTTTGTGATACAGTGTGTATTACAAAAAAGTGTTGAAAAGCAAAGATTTCACTTGGAGATCTAAAGTGTGCCTGATCCAAGCCATAATATTATATATATATATATATATATATATATATATATATATATATGTGTGTGTGTGTGTGTGTGTGTGTGTGTAGATAAATATATTTCCTTCACATATATTTCCTTCATATATATGTGTGTGTATGTGTGTGTGTGCTAGAATTTGAATAAGGTAGATTGGAGAAGAATTCGGTGCATGAGAATTATGTAGTTCATTATGTTTCAATACTCACTATACTCTGGATTTCCACAATTACATACAAATATCACTTTGAAGACACACAACTAGACAACTCTCGAGGAGACATTTTGGTAAGGCATCATCTCACCTACTCAGGATGTATTGTTAGGTGATTCCAGGCCCTAGACAAGGGCATCATGCTTGGTAATGAAAGAAGACCTTCAAAATGAGGGGCTGACACAGCGGCTCCAATTATGGCCTCAAACATAGAACTGGTTGTGAGAATAGTACAGACTGGGTCAGAATTCCCCTTCTCCTGCTCACAGAGTCGCTCTGAGTCTGAACAAGCTTGTTAGCACCGAATGACATAAATTGAAATAATTTATAAAATTAAATTGAACTAATTATTTCAACCTAATAAGCAATTCATTCCAAAAATATTTACTAGGCACAATTATGTGCCATTCATTGTACTATAAAAAGTGATATAATAATAAGCATTATAAGCAAGGCTCTTTTTTACCCTCCTAAAATGAATATTCTAATTGTGGAGACATTACATTTAAAAGTCTGGATAGTCAAGTAATTTCATCAATTTTACTTGTTAGTGAGAGAAACTCAACCAAACCAAACTTAAATTAAGAATTCACTTACTTACATTCCGGAGAAGTCCTATGTTCTGACAAGACTAAATCCAGAACTTAAAATACCATCGGGAAACTGTTCTCCCTCTAGGTTCTGCTTGTCCTCTCTTGTTGTGTCCTTGGCCAATAAGCTCTCTGCTATGTGCTGATGAGAGAGTCCAGCTACTCCAATTTAGCAACTATATCCAGGGAGGAAAACGTCATTTTTTCCTGATAATTCCAAGAAACATTTTTGGTGGACCTCTGATTGACTTTGCTTGGATCACACCAATCAAAGCACCAACTAATTGAATATGCCTTAGTAATGTGCTCATTTCTCACTCCTGTGAAATATTAGAGAAGAGGAAGTTTACAGAACTGACTGACAGCATACCTATTATCATCAACAATATCACAAAAACAAGACTTCCTCTAAAGTCAGTGGGCAATAACAAGCTCTCAATCCATGTCCTTCAAAGATATTCTCTCTTAGATAAAAATAACCTTCTCCAAGAATAGGGTATTATGCTTATTTCTTTCTACTCCCAAATAAAACGCTTAGATCATTGCATTCCATTTCAAATACCAATTAGCACACCTATTATATTCAAACCAGTAGTTCAGCAAAGATACAATCTGAAATAGAAAAGACATACAGCTCATAGCCAGACCTAAAACTTTAATGGATGCATTAAAGTGACTGGCTTTGGGAGATATTTTTATAAAATAACCAAATTTGAACAAATAGTTTAAGTCTAGTTAAATTATTACTCATTATTACTCTTCAACCCATATAATTCCCATAAGGAATAATTTCTGAGCTCTGCTTTAAAAATATTCATTTGCGGGGCGGGAAGGAATAAAAAAATATATTCATTTGCATAGAATTGACTGATCCTCAAAATGTTTGCTAGTCCTAAAATAGTCCCTAAAGGTGAATTCAAAGTTACAGGCTTTCAAGGAATAAAATTATGAAAATTAAACTGTACAAAATGCAACTCTAATGTGCAAGTACACTGGGAGACTAAAATTAACAGTAAGGTAAAATAATGCCAAACAAACAGAAATAATTGAAGTACTCATCAACTCCTTTCACATTGGAGGATTGAATATTTGAACAGTGAAAAACAATTACCAATTGATTATGGAAAAATTGAGAGAAGGCAAAGTTTTAAAACTGGAAGAAAGAGAAAGAGGAACACAAAACCAAGGGAGTTCAAAGGAATAAGTTGAAACAGATATGGTTGTCATCTACATATTGAAGTTTGTTAATGTCTTCCTCCAATCCTAATGCCTCATTTTCCTCCATATATCCCAGCTTTGCAAATTATTTGCTCAACATACAAATTGAATACATATGGTGAAAGGGTAAAACTCAACTTTCCTGATTTAGGCTAGACAATATTCCTTTGTTCTCTTGTTCCACAAATAAGTTCCATATGAGTACAATTAAATATTCTAGAATCTCCATTCCTTTCAATATTATCCAGAGTTGGTTAAAATCCACACAACTGAATGATTTTGCATAATCAATAAAACACAAGCAAACATTTCTTTAATATCTCCTGCTTTGAGACAAGATCCAGCTGAAGTCATCAATGATATCCTTTGTTCCACATCATCTTCTGAATCAATGTGAATTTATGGTACTGTCTATGTGTTAGTCCGGGTAGATTAGAGCAAATTTCATAGACACGCATATGGATATAAGGGAATGGTTTATATACAAAAGGAATGGAACCCAGTCCAGTTCAAAGTCATAAGTCCGATATTAGCTCATATGCCTGATACCAGTCTATAATGTCTCCTTCTGACTCATGAAGTCACAGGTCAGTGGGTGCAGAATCCCGGCGCTGGCAGGGGTCTCCCCATGGCTCCTCGCTTCCAGAACTCAGGGTTCATCAATAGCATACAGTGGTAGCAGAAGCAACTCATCACTGGCAGGGGTCTCCACATGGCCTCTCCAGCTTCAGAGGTCTTGCTCCATCAGGGCCAAGCTGTGTGGCTTCTCTGGCTCCTCAGATGCTGCCATCTTGTCTTGTCCATGATTCATTGTCTCTAAGACTGACTCCCAACAACTGGGGAGATGGGTTCTTATCTTCACAAGGTAAACCTCACGAGATTTCCCAGACGTATCAGGAGAAAGTCATGACCACACAGAGGCCTCATTGGCTACTCAATGTTTAGCTCCAGATTAACAGGCCAGACACCCTACATCTCAATCATGAAATTAACATAAGCACATGACCGCCACAGTCTATATGCTGCTGCAATTGTTGTTGAATTTAGTCAATATGCTACCGTAACTGTTGTTGAATTCAGGAAAATTATACATGCTGAAGATATCAATAACATTGTCAGTAATGTCTGCATTATCTTGGGTCACTTTTCCTTCCAATGAGTAAATATGGATCCCTTCCAGTTGGTTGGCCATATGCTTTGTAGTAGTTATGTAGTCAGTTGTCAATGTGAGAGGATTAAGAGTGAAGGGGCAGAGTCTAGCCTGTCACAGATCACAGCTTGATGACCTCACTTGGAGGTGATAAGGAGATAAAGAGCTCTCTGGAGGCAGAATGCAGGCTCACTCCCTGGGAGACATTATGGACTAGGAGCCTGGGGGAGTTACGGGGTTGAGCTAAAGCCTCGCCAATCACAAAAGCCATGTAGAGAGCCCTGCCAGTGCTGATATGCTTACAATGCCAATAGATCCACAAGACTTCTCACCCGCTAGCCTGTGATCGTCCTGCACTCAACATAAGTTTATGTGTTTTGTGAGTCTGAAGAGAAATTTATAGATTAGAATCTGACATATGAGCTAATATAGACTTATGAACTTGATATGACCTGGGCTGAGACATTTCTAAATATTCATTCTAAATATTCAATTATATATATATATATATATATATACCTCTTTCTTATACACATATGAGTGTCTCTCTGAATTTGTTTCTCTAATCAACCAGGATTGACTCAAAATTATGTTCCCAAATTCTTGGCATAGACTAGCGAGTTCTTTTTGTTCTTCATCAGACTATTGAAACATTTTAGCTAGTGTTAAGAGTGAAGGGGTACAATTTGGTCTGTCAATCAGGCTCAGCTTGATGACCTCCTTTGGAGGAGATAAGGAGATAAACAGCTTGCTGGAGATGGAACACTCACTCTCTGGGAGACATTGCAGCTGACAAAGCACATGGAACTACGCTAGTGCATAGAGCTGGTGAAACTACATGGCAATCCATATCAGTGCTGAGATACCGCTACTTCCACTAGATCCACAAGACATTTCACCCACTGGCCTGGGATCTCCCTGCATTTGGCATCATTGAATGTGTTGTGTGAGTCTGAAGAGAAATTCCTAGACTAATACTGGAGATGTAGGCTAAATTGGATTTATGGGCTTGGACTGGACTGGGATGGGATGTTTTCTTAATGTCAGACTGCTCTTGTATATAAAGCTCTTTCTTACATACATATGATTGTCTATGGATTTGTTCCTCTAGTCTCCCAGATTAACATATCTGTCAATTTCTGAAGGCTTATTTTTGGCAAATGCGTTCAGTGCATGCCACCAATACCTCTTTGACTTCTTACTCCAGTAGCAACAGTTTGTGAACATAGATTATCCCTTGAAATGGTTGAATGTGAACTTTTTATTTAGTCACTGTATTCTTTCCATCTTCTTTTGATGTTCCTTACATTGTTCAGATATAAGAAATAAAGCAAGTAGTTGGCACACTGGAAGAAGGTAACTAGAGGATCTTTAGGAGAAGCTAAAGGACAGTGGAATTTCACATAGTTTGGGGTCAGATTTTCAGCTACAAAAATAAAGCATTCAAGAAATATTGATAAAAAAAACAAAAAAAATAAAATAAAAAGAAATATTGATATTGGTCCTCTTAGCTAACATCAGATATAAATATAATTGTTATCATATCACAATCCAGAAAATAACACCAATCGATATGGAAAACAATGGTACAATAGTCATGAAAAAATAATACCAGCTACAGAAGAGTCATGGGGAGGAGACGAGCCAGTCAGGGTACAGGGTAACAACAATGTAATGTGCAACTTTCCCCTAGTTCTTAAATGCTTCCTATCCCCTGTCTCACCCCACACACACCCCACTACCATGATCCGAATTCTACCTTACAAATCCAGCTATACCAGGGGATGTATACTAGTACAGATAGGAATTGAAACAAGGAGAATTCAGGACAGATGGTAAGAGTGGTGATACCAGGCAGGTGGAGGGAAGGTGGAGTAGAAAGGGGGAACCAATTACAAGGATCTATATATAACCTACTCCCTGAGGTTCAGATGAAGGGAGACATCAGACAGTGTATGGTATGACAAAATAATAATTTATAAATTATTTAGGGTTCATGAGGGAAGGGGGAATGGGGATGCAGGGGAAATATGAGAAGCTAATACCAAGGGCTTAAGTAGAAAGAAAATGTTTTAAGAATGATAGTGGCAACAAATGTAGAAATGTGCTTTGGATACAATAGATGTATGTATTGATCATGATCAGAGTTGTATGAGCCCCCCAATAAAATGACTTAAAAATATAATACCAACACTGATGATATGATGATTAAAGCCCTTAATGTCAATGGTTTCAACCCACTAATTGGTCTGTGGGGGAAAAAAATGTAGTGCTTCTAAGGCAGTAAATCTTTATAATCAGTTTGTTTTATTTTTATGTTTTGCTTTGTTTGCATTTAAGAAAGGAAAAAATTGTTGTCAATTTAATTCCAACTCATAGTTACTCTGCCTCACGATATAACTGAAGCTTGGACCCTGAATGAATGCCTGAATCGGAGCCTCTCTGCTGCCCCATATTAACCTATAACACACATCAGTATCATTTTTGTTGTATTAAGCCAGTTAAGCTACTCTACTCTAGCTAATATACAAACAAAGGCTAAGAATTTCTTGAACTGGTTTGCATAACAAAGCCAAATGAATTTTTTGAAAAAGAGCTGAGGGAGAAAAGAACTGACCTGTAATAACTGGAGGTCAAAGATTTATGAGGTGAAACAATCAATGAAATGTTTACGATGTTAGAAATGGTAGAAAAACATTTAAAAGAAACGGTGCCTAATATAAATTTAAGTCTCAATCCCTACTCAGAGGTAACAATCCTTTATTAACATATGCTAAATGCAAATCCTTCTTTACAGCTAAAGAGTTTGGGAGTAAAGTAATCTAATCAGGGTGCAACATGGCTGGATAATGTAAGAAGCAAAAGAGCAATCCGCACAGGAGGTGAAATATGGAGTAGAGATTTAGAATTTAGAAACAGCAGAAACCTACAACCAGGGAAAGTGAGGGGGAGGTTTGGTTTACACTTAATTATTATACTGTAATTATGTATTTAAATGCCTTTCATATCTTCCACATGCAAGCTGTTCCTTCTTTCTGTTCCCCAAGTCTTAAACAATATTTGGTTTATAGTAGTGGATAAATAAAGAGGATTAAATGAAATATTTAATTTAATAGGCATGTTTAAGATACATCTAACATGTCCTAATAATGGTAATACTAACTTAATGAAAAAAAAATGTCTTCTGGGCACATCAAAATTAGGTGATCTTTAAAACAAGGCATATCACGTTCACATAAAATTATAGTCATTACTCTTCTTAATTATCTTTGCTTATACAATTTCTTCCTATATAATTATTTCTAGAAGATTCCTACATGACAGTTAAACTATTGATTGTAATGGTAAAATTATTAAGACATAATTTCAAGGCACCATCCAAGTAAAGACAGAAGATTGAAAATGCACTAAACTTTCACTATGGCCATAAACAACAGCAATATTCCAATAAAGGGATTTTAAGGCAGAAACACATAGGACTGGTAAAAATAAGAAAGGAGACAATAGCAGCATATTTTACTAGAAAGTTGATGGTTGGAAAAGACGTGAGAACAGAGTGCTAAGGCAATAGCAAGGAAAGACAAGAAAATTCAAGTGAAGGGAAGGCAACTAAACTAAAGAAGCCTTGGTGAACATCTGGTTTAGACATGGTCAGAACACTAGATCTCTTAATATATTCTGTTCAAACAGATGACTATCCATACATCACATCAACATCAACTGACTAAACCATTAACATAAGCTGTTAAATCATAGAGATACTTCAACAAGGAAACACCAGATCCAATTGAGGTAAAAGCAAACGAATTACAAGAATAATTACAAGTATATTATATTCTAGATGTCTTCAGCTCACTTTGCAAACTTAATAGTTTCCAAAATTTTGGCAATCCATTATTTGCCCTCCAATATTAACATGAGCAGAGTTTTCTTGGAAATCTGAGTGAAAAAGAAAAAAGAAAGATGTTTCCATTTGAGTTTTCCCGAGTTTACTAACCTGGCAAAACTAAATATCTGGATCAATTTTTGATAGTCTCACAAAACTCATGGACTCAGAGTCTCTGAAAACCACTTTTAGACACAGATTATAAGCTTAGTGTTCAAAATATATAATCTATTGACCATTAGATATAGATGTGTTATGCAATTTCAAATCTTCAACTTGCTCCAAAAATGATCAAAGGAAATATGGCATGAACATAGGAGGTAAGTGAATAAACATATTTCTAAATACTAATATGCAAATTAGCAAAATTTATCATTTGCTAAGAGTTACTAACCACTAATAGAAAAATGTATGCATTGTATATCAGTAAATACATAAACCAATATGTCTGTCAGTTTGTCATACTTTGTTGACTTGTTTGTTGGTATGATGATAGAAATTATGCCATTAGTATTTCTAATGTCAGCAGTATCATTCCTGACAGACAATTTCCAGACTAAGACACCCAAAGAATCAAAGCCTGATGATGCACTTCTGAATATTGGCTGGTGAACATTGTGGACCACCAGACAGTGCTAACTCACTTGCTTCGAACTTGTCATCAGGAGTAATCAAATTGCTGAAAGGGAGCATTAGGTTTGTTGAAGGCCAAGAGGAGCACATGAAATCCTCACTAGGTAGATCAGCGTATTGCCCCCAATGATGAACTCAAACATGCCAGCAGTCATAGGGAACGTGCGCAGGACTGGTGCCTTGATATGGATTTTCTAAAGAAGCACCAACAATGAGATTTATGTGTACATATAAGTATACAGAGAAATTATCTCAAAGAAAAGGTTCAATTGGTTGTAGAAGCTGAAAAATTCCAAGTCCATGGATATGATGTTAGCCTAGAACAGTGGCTTCTTATGATTCATATAACTGCCAAGACTGACAAATCTTAAGATTAGAGGGTCACATGGCTGGATTCTGGCAATGGAGGTGAATGAATCCAAGGTAAGCAGACCAGATATCTGACGTTCTCTGACAGGCTGCAGAGACTAGTGACTCCCAGGATCAGCTGTCAATACAGCAAGCTGCTGGTTCAAATCAAAAGAACCATATATCAGATAATCAGCTAGATGCAGAAGTCAGATCTAGTGAGAAAAAAAAAGCAGGAAAGCTTTTTCAGAAAGTCCATAAATATGTTGGAAGTATGCCACACCACTGAAGAAATTCATTCTCAATTGATTGACTTCTCATAGCAGATCTCATCATTGAGGTGATGACTTATTTTATTCCCTCTATATCATAACTGCCAAATGTCTGAGTGTCATAGTCAGGCAACAACAAACAACTTTAAACATCAAAAGTGGGCATCATTTCATTTGACTGTCCATAAGGCTGCCATAAGTTGGAGCAGCCTTAGTGGCAGCTATCTATCTCTCTATCCATCCATCCAAATGAATAAATAAAAGGTATAAACTTTTCTGTACATATATAAAAGAAGATGTGAAAGGAACAAACACAAAAATACAGGAAAAAAATTACACACAAAAAAAAGATGGATGATTTGGACAAATATATAATTTAAACATACACCTTTAAAGTTATATGATCTATGGGGTATTAAATGCTCACATTAATGAGCAAAGGTATCAAAATAGATTCTAAAACTTTAATTACATGTGATTTAAGAGAGATCTAAACTAAATGAGTATAGGAAGACTGAAAATAATACATGAAAATATTTATACCATGCAAATGTTAATCAAAAAATACAAAACCCTTCATGAGTAATCCGAGAGATTTGACAGTTACGTTATCTGAAGGTGGATGTCTGAGCTGAATATCTTCATGAAAGAAACAAGAAATAAGGCAAGTTTTTGACAGTGTGGGCTAGTGAAAATGTCGGCAGTAGGAAGAACCCTGAGCACAAAAACAAATCATTCAATCTGACACTTGTCCTCCAACCATCACTATGTTTATATCTAAATAAAACTTTGTCGATGATATAGCAAGAGAGATTGATTGGAATGCAGAGGAAAATGGCATATTCTTGAAGATTCTTATGGTGCCTGAATCATGAGCATTGCTAGAATTAATTTCAAATATGAACCTAAGCTATCTAAAACAATGGTTTGACGTAAGCTCCCAAACAAGAATAAGGAGACAGGGACAGTAATTCAGAACTGGGTTAATCACAGATGAGTTCAAACTTTCACCTCGGTTCCAGCTCAATTAAAACCTAATAGATCTAAATCAGGCCTTCACCTTAGCATACAGAGAAGAGATTGCACATTTTGAAGGGGGAGGAAAAAAAACCACACTTCATTTCAGACTAGAAAAATAAATGATAAAAACCCAGAACAGAATAGAAAATCACCCAACAATTGAGAGTAATCAGAGCCCATAGAACCAGATTATAAAACAAGGAAAATAGTATAATATATAGTCATGCTAAGCAAATTGAAGAAGAGAAGGAGGAAACAATTGTGTCTAAGTGATCTTGAGATGAGTAGATGAAATGCCACAGGTGTAACATCTATTGATCCACTGTGTCTATGCACAGAATGGCTAAAAGGAAAACAACTGACAATACCAAAGGTTTTCAAAAAAGTAAAACAACTATAATTCTTATTCATTGCTTGTGGGAATGTAAATTGATATGAGCAGTACAGAAAAAAAAATATATATATATATAAAATCTCAACTCCCACTGCCATCAAGTCACTGCTGCCTTATAGTGACCCCTGTGGGTTTCTGAGACTGGACCTATTCGCAGTCTTTTTCCCATAGAACTGCTGGTGGTTTCAAACTGCATAACCACTACACCACCAGATTTCCTATTATATACATAAAAAGGATCCCTAGTGATACACACACACACACACACACGCCCCAGGAGCTCTGGTGGTACAGTGATTATATATATATATATATATATATATATGTGTGTGTGTGTGTGTGTGTATGTATGTATGTATATTTATTTATTTATTTATATGTCATTTACATTTATAATATAGTGCAATTTTTATACATATGAGCACATTCTTCAAAAATATGTGAATATTTTAGAAAGTGTGTTAGTCTGGGTAGACTAGAGAAACAAAATTCATAGACACACATAACCTATAAGTGAGAGTTTCATATAAATGGTAAATGTACATTAAGAAAGCATCCCAACTCAGTCCAGTCCAAGCCCATAAGTCTGACTTTAGTCCATATGTCCAACACCAATCTACAAAGTCCTTCTCAAAGTCACAAAATACACTCAATGACGCTGGCTGTGGGAGGAACGCAGCATCAGTGAGTGTGCAGGCATCTCGGCGCTGGCAGGGGTCTCCACTCGGCTTCTCCAGCGCCCAGGGCAGCATCGGGCTATGCCCATGTGACTTCTCCTCTAGGATGTCTCAAAGGAAGTGAACCTTGCAAGCTGAAGCTGGAAACTGCCATCGCGAAGGCAGCTGCACCCTGCTCTGGCCATCAGAGAGCAAGCGACCAGAGAACAGGAAAGACAAGACACCGAACCATTTATCTCTCTACCCTTCAATTAATCTCACATGTGTGTATGGGCCAGGTTGGCACGATAAACCTTAACTATCACAAAAAGTTTTTTAAAAGTTCAGGGGGAGATGGAGTCAAAGGTAATTAAACTTTTCCATGATCTTTTAAAAATCCCTTCTAAATGAGTCCTCGTGGTAGAATAGTCAAATGTTCAGCTGAAAGATTGATTATTCAAATCCACCTTGTAGTTGAGAGAGAAACATGATAATCGACGTTTTCCGAAGCCTTGGAAGTATAGTAGTTAAGTGATGGGTTGCTATCCACAAATTCTGCTGTTCAAAAACCACTAGCCAGCCACTCTGCAACAGAAAGATGAGGCTTTTAACTCCCAAAAAGAGTTAGAGTCTCTGAAACCCACAGGGGTAGTTTGACTATCTAAGAGGGTTATCATGAATCAGAATTAATTTGATGGCAGTGAGCTTGAGTTCATTATTATTATTATTATTTATTATATGTTCTCACTGTCACTGTCTGTGTAGATTCATAGTGACCTTACAGGTCTGGTAGTTCTGTGTGAGTTTAGGAGACTCCCTCCATACAGAAGCAGACAGTCCTTCTTTCTCTGATGGAGTGGCTGGTGCTTTGGAAGAGTGAACCTTCAGCATCACAAACCAACCTGCAACAGCCTCAAAAACCCTTTGCCATACAGGGTCACTATGAGTCAGAATGAAATCAGTGGCACTCAATAAAACTATATAGCATTGCATTATCAAACCCACTGCTGTCAAGTCAATTCTGAGTCACAGTTAGTCCATGGGAAGGATAGATATGTAGACTTGTACAATTCTTATAGTACTTTCTTTATAGTAATAATACATACTTTTAAGTTGAATCCCCCATGTGTTCATCAGCAGATTAATTAATATTTTATGGCTTGATCAAACAGAACATACTCAATGAAATGACCCTCATTTAAAAGAAACAGTATTGAATAAAAGAAGTTTGACACAAAAGAATACATACTAAATACATTTATATAAAGTTAAATATGTAGAGATAGAGGGATTACAATGGTGGCTGAGGCATGAGTAAAACTTAAGGGGTTCTGAAAATAAATTATCTTTGATTATTGGTGGCTACATTAATATGAACATATAAAAATATAAAAATATCATTGATCATTTCAACATATGTATGTACTTTCTTATATTTAAGCTATACCTCATCAAAAATGGTAAATTAAAGGAGTGGATGGTTTTTTTCAAGCGCCAGACTGAAATGTGAAGCTGTAAACATACTTTACTTTTAAAGGAGTGTGTTTTGTATGCATTTAGAAAATTTCGAGAACCCACAAAATCGAGGTGTCTGAAAATAACAATTTCCCACAATCCCAACACTCATAGGTTATCTGTTACTATTTGACTATTCCCTCTTTCTTGAATCTCCAACCAATGCTCATGAAAGCAGCAGTCAAGACATTCATTGCCATGGGTTAATCCTCTGCACAAGACATTTTTCAAGTATCAAAAAGCAAGGATATTATTTGGAGACCTAAGGTGTGCCTGACCCAAGCCATGGTCATTTTAATTGTCTCAGATGCCTGGTAAAGTTAGACATCCAGTAAGGAATATAATATAGTAATCTACACATTCAAACTATGTGTTAGTGATGACCACGGAGAACACCATGGAGTGACAAGAGAACAAACCAGTCTGTCGTAGACCAAGTATATCCAGCATGTGCCTTAGAAGGGAAGAGGGTGAGAGTTTTGTGTACTTTGGACATGTTATCAGGAGAGACCAGTCCCTGGAGAAGGCACAGTGTTTGGTAAAATAAGGGGCAGCTAAGAAGGGGGAGGCCATCAACAAGATGGATTAAGACTATGGATGCAACAATGAGCTTAACATAAGACTGAGTCTGGAGATGGAGCAGGACCTGGTAGTGTTTTATCCTGTTATACATAGGGCTACTATGAAGTGGAACTGATTCAAAGGCACCTACCCACACCGTTTAACTATCAAGGAATGTGAAATTATCTTCTATGTCCTTCTTTTTACCACTCAATAATTTTTGTCATTAGTTTTATCTTATTTTAGTAAATATAATTTAAGGTAAACATGTCATAATCTATAGGTACTATAAAGAATATAACCCACTAATTTGTAACAGTGTTATTTTTCTAATTTGGTTAATTTGTAAGTAGGATCATCATGATAAAAATTATGCATACATATTTACTTTACCCTCTTAGGATAAATTTCTAGAAGATGAATTCCTAGGTCATGGTGAATCACAAAAGCTGAAGGCAGAAAACATGTGTTGAATTCAAGACCACTAAATGCTTGCTTTTTGGAGATGTGTTTCTTCCAACTATAATTATAATCCTCTAAGAGAAGTTTATAAATACTACTAAAATTAGCAATGAGCTGAAGATTTTGACATATTGCAAATTAATTGTAGATTAGAAGAGATTGGAATTATTTCTTGAATTTTTCAGAGAGTCATAAAGATTGGTTGTTTATCCTGTGGAATAGATTACTAAGCACCTGCAGTATTTGAAAAGAGTTATTTTAGACACCTGATGTGACACATCTAGACACAAAAATTTTGTATCTTGTTGCAAATGTCTAAGATACACAGCGATGAGGCATTTTCAAAAACTGTGTTTCTCAGACCAAAAAGATACTCAAAGGATGGCTCAGAATAAGATAAATAACAGGATACTATTATTCTAAACAACTGATTCTACTTCAATTTGTATAGGGTACAAATCAATTTTGCACAGGGAAATTCCTAGTCCTCAATTTTCTATATATTTTATATCCTAGGCTGCTAATACTCAAAGTATCAATTGTATCATATGTTAAAGTAAATGGTATTTTGAACAGCAACTTTCTAAGACAGTAAGAATTATAATATTGACTGAGATAAACTAGAGCTTAAGTTATTGGAACAAAGAATTATCTATAGATATGTGTGACCTTTCTGGTAGAGCACCAGTCCCTGAATTCATTTCTAGGGGAATAAAAAAGATGTTATATTTTATCATATTTTAAAATACATAATAAATCAACAATAACTTTTTAAGTATGCTATTTTTAGTGTTGAATTGTGTCCCCCAAAGAAAAAGTGGGAGAAAATGTGGAACACTGTGGAGTAAAACTCAAAGTCATCAAAAGACAAAATTGATTGATGAGATAGAGACTGGTAGACTCCATGAGACCACAGCCCTTTGTCATCCTTCAGGTATGGAACTGAACTCATGCCATGGCTCAGTTTCTGTCAACAATAATACCAGTGAAATGCACATATCTATGACTTAGGCCAAAAATATCCCTAGTGGGAATGCTAAACACAAGGTCAACCCAGCAGGAGCTCCTCACAAGGAAAATGAGACTATCTGCTCACATAAAAATTTGCAGCCTTATAAACTCTACATAGGATTGGTATGAATTGGAATCATCTTGTTAGCAGTAGATTAGGGTTGGTCTTCTCAGGTCAAAAGAGACATTTTTAACCAAAGATAAATTTCAGAAGTTTAAGGAAACAATAGGGAACAGAAAGGGGGAACTCAGACAGGGAATGAGATAGGTGATGGCACATTGACAGAATTTCAACAAATGGGATGACACAAAAAGACTGATGATTGGATGTAAAATGGATGAGTTACACTATAAACCTTCCCTCAATGCATAATAAAGAGGTAACAAGGACGGCATAACCAAGTGTATCCCCGTAACTATGTTGTTTAGAAATAGAGTTTCCTGTTGTTGGTGTTGATGTGTGCTGTCCAGCCTGTTAGAACTCATTAGGACCCTACATATTAAAGAAGGGAACACGGCCCAAGCCTCACATCAGCCATTGTTGCAGGCGCTGCATTATTCCATTTCATTGATGGTCCTCTTCTTTTTTCATAGCCTTTCTACCTTACTCAGCATGGTGCCATTCTCCAAAAACTGTTCCCTCCTGATAATATGTCCAAGGTATCTAAAATAAAGTCTTACCATCATCTTCTCTAAAACACATTGTGGCTGTACTTCTTTCAAAACAGATTTGTTTATTTGGTTTTTATTCTGACTGTCCATAGTATTTTTAAAATTCTTCCTTGGTATTGTAATTTTTATTTCAAAAATCATTTTATTAGAGGCTCTTACAGCTCTGATAACAATCCATACATTCATTGTGTCAAGCACATTTGTACATATGTTGCCATCAACCTTTTCAAAACATGTTCTTTCTGTGTTTGACAAAATGGATATATGTGTGGATTATAAGGGCTGTAAGAGCCCCCAATAAAATAAAATAAACACATTATCTTTCTACTTGAGTCCTTGGTATCAGTTTCCTTGTTTTCCCTCCCTCCCCCACTCTCCCTCCCTTCCTCATGAATCCTTGATAAATTATAAATTATTTTTACTTCATATCTTTGACTATCTGCTGCCTCCCTTCATCCATGTTTCTGTTGTTCATCAGCCTAGGGATGGGATCAAAATTCTAATGCATCATTTTTTCTTTGATCTTCCTTATTCAAGGTCCAACTACGACATGCACTTGAGGAAACTGAAAATCAAGTCTTGTGCGCCTTAGTTCTGAAAGTGACACTTTAGCTCTTCCTCCCTTTAAAGAGGTTTTGAGCTGCAGTTTATCCCATGCAATGTGTCCTTTGATTTAGTGGATACTGCTTCAGTGATTATATGTTCACACAAGATGAAGTCCTCATCAATTTTAAACTTTTATTCATTTATCATGATGTTACCTATTGGTCCAGTGGTGAGGGTTGGGGTTTTCTTTACATTGAGGGCTGCTGTACTTGATTTCCATCCTGCTTACTTTCAGAAAGCAAGGTTGTTGAATCTGCATATCGCAGTTCATTCCCAAACCTTCCTCCACCCTGTTGTCCAGGTCTTCTCCACAAAACCCATATTCTCAAATCATCTGCTCAGCATACAAATTGAATGAGTGTGATGAAAGCATTCCTGAATTTAAAACCATGCAATATCACCTTGATCTGTTCAAAAGACTCTCTCTTGATCCATGTATAGGTTCATATAAGCACAACAAAGTGTTCTGAAATTTCCATTCTTCTCAATGCTATCCTTAGTATTTAATGATTCACATGGCCAAATGCCCATTGCACAGGTGATAAAAACAAGTGAACATCTTTCTGACAGTCTTTGCTTGCAGCCAATATTTAGCTAACATCAGTAATAATAACAACCCATGTCTCACTTAAATATCTGGTGGCTTCCTGTTTGTTGGACTGCAACAATTGTTAGATGATTTTCAGCAAAATTTCACTTACATGTGATATCAAATTATCATTCATTAATTTCCAGATCATGATGGGTCACCTTTCTTTGGAATGAATATATATATGGATCTCATCATTTACATGGGCAAGTACCTGTATTCCAATTTCTTGGCATAGACAAATGAGTGCTTCATCAACAGGTTGGAACATTTCCCTTGATATTTGAACTTCTTCCTTCACTTGTTGCAATCACTTGTTGGTTATTTGTTGCTTCTTGAAATGGTTGAAAGGTCACCAGTTCTTTGGAGTATGATGACTTTGTGTATTCCTTTCATCTTCTCATGGTGCTTCCTGAAATATCCAACAATCTATACATAGAACTGTTCAATATTACAACTTGAGGCTTGAAATTTTTCTTCCATTCTTTCAGCTTAAGATATACTAAGAGTGCTCTTCCTGTTTGATTTTCCAGTTTTCCATAATTTTTCACATTTCACTAATATCTTACTTTGTCCCCTTAAGCTGTACTTTGAAGTTTTCTGATTAACTCTTTTGCTACATCATTCCTTCCATTTACCTCAGATACTCTGTCAGTGAAGAGCATATTTCAGACTCTCCTCCGACATCCACTTTGATCTTTTCTTTCCTTCCTGAATTTGTAATGACCTTTTGCTTTTCTCCAATGTGATGTTCTTGGGGTCATTCCACAGCTCCTCTGCTCTTTTGTCGTTCATATTCAATGAGCCAAATTTATTCTTCTGATGTCCTCAAATTGCAAGTGGGATATACACAAAGTACCCTTCTGACTCTTGTTAACTTGGTGAACTGTCTACAATTTCAACTTACACATTAATAATTTGTTCCATAGTCAGCCACTACAGCTGACAATATTGAACTCTCAATTGGAGAGCTGCTCAACCCACAGTTTGATTTCTGTGTATTTCATCTAGAGAAGTCCACATATTGTCACTGTTTACATAGTTGGAAAAAAGTTGATGAAAAAAATCATTGAACTTATAAAATTTTATCATGCAATCTCCAGCTTCTTGTCTATCTCCAGTGTCATATTTTCCAACTATTGTTCCTTCCTCTTGGTTTTCAAATATGTGCATTCCAATGGCCAAAAATGATCAATGCATCTTGATCTCACATTTAACCAATGTCAGACTGAAGAAATTGGTCGAATTCTTCATTTTTTTCACCAGTGTCAGGGGTTGTGCCTGAATGTGAGTACCAGTTGTATTGATTGCATTTCTCCATATGCATGCAAATGTTATCTGATCATGGACAGACTTTCACTTCAAGAAAGATCTTGAAATGTCCTTTGTGATGATGAATGTGATATCATTCCACTTGATTATGTTGTTTCTGGCACAATAAACCGTACACTACCTCACTTCTCTTTTGATTTGTTTTGACTATGTGGTAATCTGTGCTGCTGTAATACTGGAAGCTCTGTCACTGGTGTTTGCAAGACCAGCAGGGTTCCCCAACATGAACAGGCTTCGGCAAAGCTAGGAAGAGACTGCTACTATGCAGTAATAGACTTTCCACTTCTGAGGAATTAGCCACTGCAACCTGGTGACTAGCAGTGAAATGTGGTTTCATACTGAATACCTCATCGATAGCTGTAGAACATTGCCAGATGCCAGAAGATGAACCCCTTAAGGTTGGAAGGCACTCAAAAAAATCACTGAAGAAGAGTTGTCTGTCTTAAAGTGAAGCCAACCATTGTCTGATGGGGTGTAGCTGAAAACAAGAACAAACAACTACAAACATCTACTAATAGTTGCATAATGGAATGTACAACGTACAAATTGGAAAATCATAAAATTGGAAGTTATACTATTTAAAAGTTATAAAAATGTATGTAGATTCTGTGCAGATATAATTAAATTAAATAGAGCAAGGTAACATTACACTGGATTTAAAATGGATCCTAATCTAGTTATTCTCCTTATAAGAGAAATAAGGGAGGGGAATATCTCAGACTTAAGTAGAACAAGGAAACACTTATGTTGATTCTGTTAAAAGAACTTTCCATATAGAAGCACTTATAATTTCTTTCACAATATAGTTATAATATGTTCACAATCTACAAACAGAAATAACCAAAGCTAGACAAAACTGAATATATTAGTCCACAAAATCATAACATTTGAGCAGAAATTCTAGTATAGATTATAACTGAAATTATAATGTTCCAAAAGTGAGTAATTATTTGAAGGTGGTAGCTCACACTCAACAGAAATAAAATCAAATAAGTAAGTAATTCTTGCCTAAGGGTAGTAAAATAACGTATAACCACTTAGACCCTTTTTAAAATGTCTCTTACATACAAACATAATAAGCTATATTTTTTCATGAAGCCTAATCAGGTAGTTAGACATAATAGAAAAAAATCAGAAGAGAAAATTCAAAGAAAGCAGTTATTATTTCCTCTTTTTCCAGTGTTTTACTAACAGCTACCAACAAGGAAATTTTACAATGATATACACCCCACTGTATCTTTGTTGACCTAATTCTTTCATAGTCAAAAAGGAAGTACATAATTTTCCCCATTAACAGCAGAAACACATTAAACATCGCTCAATGTTACCAGACTATCACTATGTTCCCTGTTTTAGTTCTTTAGTTAAATTATAGACCTCCAATGTGACAAAGAGTGCACATGTCAAAAATAGTACTATTTCATGCTTGACTTTTAAGAAAATAAATATAAGAAGTAAAAATGTGATATTCATACAAAAGAACTAAAATTGTGATGTTCTGAAAAACAGGTGAACAAATCAACAAAAGTGCATTTTAAGAGCACTATTGCTCATGCCTAGAGGTTTATATATATAATGTATTATCAATCAGATACCAATTTTAGCCAACTATTATCTACAAAATACAGTGAAGAAATTTTCTTGTTCGATATAGACCACCAGATTGCCTTATGAATATTCCATCGATAAATATGATTAATAATGCTTTATTATTAAATAAGCACATATAAAACAAACTAATAAATCAGGATGAGAGGCTGGCCTATCTAAGACTGATGTATAATTGCATATTAGTTAATAAACCAAAACCAAATTCACTCTATCAAGTCAATTCTGACATCCTGACCTTACCAGACAGAGTAGAACTGCTCTTGAGAGTTCTGAGATGATAAATATTTATGGAAGAAGAAAGCCTGTCTTTCTCCTATGGAGTTGCGGGTGCCTTTGAAATGCTCACTTTCTGGTTAGAAGCCCACCACAGAAGCTGATACTTGACCAGATCTCTGGCATCATAGTTAAACCAATTTGATTTTGTATGTTTTACTCACCTTTGCACTCCTGAGTGAAAGAGCTAACGCTGTTATGCTAGTTAGCTAGCATTCATATCAGCAAACGACTCCTACTTCTGTTTTATAATTTTCAGTGATAATGCAGTCATAATTTTTTCAACTGACACTACATTTGTACATTTAAGTCTTAAAACACTTTCACAATGGGGCTGAGCCCCAGTGGCGTAGTGGTTGAGTGCAGGACTGCAGCCCACTGGCCTGGCGATTCAAATCCAGCAGCAGCTCTCCAGGAGCAAGGTTAGGCCACCCACTCCCACCAGAGGGCAGTGATGCCCTCCCCCAAAAAACAAAACAAAACAAAAAACACTTTCACATCATACAACGCAGGGAATTGTTTCATATGGCTTTTCCAGCCATAGTCTTTGTTCCTCCCACCAAACAACTTTTATTTTCCTTAGGAGAATGGTAAGACAATTGGATTATATGATTCAGCCATGAGAAATTGTTAACATAGGAACTATAATTTCCATCGTTTTGGCTACACAATTACACATCTTATAGACAGGAGGGTTCTCTCGCCAGCAAAAGAGGAGAGCCACGAGTGGAGTTTCTCCTTGGGAACCCCAGTGTCCCTGCTCATGGAATCTTCCTGATACAGGAAACAGCTTTGATACCAGAGAAGCAGCAACCAGTAGCCAGGGCATGAGACAGAGTGCTAGATTTCCCAGTTCACTGAACTAGTAAAGCTAAGTGTTTGGGAGCAGAAGGCCAGTGTGTGGGGTGAACTGCTCCTGAGCACTCAAGCAGGGAAATGATTTTGCTGACCCACAAACTTGTACTTGAGTGTCTGAGTTGAGGCTTAGTTGAGCAGAAAGGAATCCCCTTTGACCATTCTTTGGCAGCCCAAAACTGCTTGATAACATGACTAGTGGAGGGCAGAGGCCAGACCCAGAGATTGAAAGCTAGAGAGAAAAGTCTCCTTGCAGGCAGAGCAAAAAAGAAACTGTCCTAGCTGAATAATCATATCCTGAACATGTCTTAGATGAATTGCAGTCTATTAACTTCTGAAATAGGCCCATAATCGTGAGTAGCATCAGCGAGTTCTCTGTGGCCATTGCCATGAATTACAGAACCCAGCATTAAAGCAGAGAGTGCTGTGGAAGACAGATCATATGGGATGTTATAGAATTATAGCATATTTGAACAAAAAGAACAATGGACTCAATTCAACAAATAGGATTTGTATACACAAGAGTGATAGCACATTTTTTGTAGAAGACAAAAACTCAAAGAAAAGCAAGAAAACTTATATGAATAGCAAGCCATGTGGAAAAAAACAATCCAATAGAGGATAATGAATAAAATGTAGTATATCCATAAAATAAAAGACTTCAGCAATAAAAACGAGCAAACAGTTGTTATATACTACAACATGAATGACTCATCAAAGACTGTTAATATCATGCACAACTAATTCAATAGAAACTACTTCAAAAATAATTGCAGGAGTACTTCCACAGAAATGTAAGTCAAATTTTAAGAGAACTTAAAATCAGAGTTATATTGCTGATAAGAGACAAACATTGGCTAAAAGCAAAAAATGCCAGAAATATGTCTACTATCGAGTGTTTAATTGACAGTGCAAATGCCTTCTGGTGTGTGAGTCATAACAAATTACAGATAAAATTGTGATCATGTGAAACAAATACATAGACAAAGAGGTAGTTGTTTAAACAAAACAAAGGGCTACTGCTTGGTTTAAAATTAGGAAAGGTCTACCTTAGGATTTTATCTTTTCACAATATGTATCCAATGTGGATACTGAACAAATATGGCACCAGTACTCTAGAGAAGAATGCAATCTGAGGACAAGAGGAAGAGTCATTAGTGAGCTGTAATATGCAGATGACAGTCTTACTTGCTGAAAATGAAGACTTAAAGTACATAATGATGTAGCTGAACAAACTTCAATAAGAACTACAGTCTTTAGTCACAGTAAACAAGAGGCTAAAATTTCAAAGATTCCTTTTTACTTGGATCCACAGTCAATCATCTGGAAGCAGGAGTCAAGAAATCAAATAACACAGTATATTGGGCAAATCTGTTGCAAAGGTTCTTTAAAGTGCTAGAAAGTCCATTGAAAACTATATTTTGATAATTCCATCATTTCATTTACATGTGAAAGCTCAACAAGGAGTAAAGAAGACAGTATATAGCTGCATTCTCATTATGGTGTTTGGTAAGAAATTTTAAAGTACTCTAGACTACTAATAGGAGAAGCAAATTTGTCTTGAAAAAAAGTATAGACAGACTACTCCTTAGAAGCATGGGTGACAAGATCTCAACTGACGCACATGTCATCAAGAGAGACCAGCCCCTAGAAGAGAATAGCGTGCTTGAAAATAGGTTAGTGGAGGGAGGGAGGAAGACTCCCAAGGAGAGGGACTAACACAATGATTACAAAACGTACCAAAATTTGGGAATAATAGGGGAGTGTGAGTGCAGACAGTGTTTTGCTCTACTGTATGTAGGATTTCTATGCAGCAGAACCTACTTGACAGTACCTAATGATGATAACATTTGGTTATTACATTTCTATATGATTCTGGAAAATGCAAACTAATATATAGTGATTAAAAAGTTGCCTCTACTCAGGAAAGTGAAAAGGCTCACAATGGGGGAATTCGAAGTCATGTGGGATAATTTGTGGGTGATATATATGTTCATTATCTGGTTTGTCCTGATGGTTTCCTGTATGTGTATACAACTCAAAACCTATCAAATTATTTTGCAATTTCTGCAATTTATTATATGTCTATTATACCTCACTGAAGCTTTAAAAGAACATATTGCCCTAAAGAATACTCAAGACCAAGATGACTTCGGTAGTGAATTCTAATAAATATTTAGAAAAAAATCAATAAGCTGTCACTTGAAATTTCATACCCTTGATACCAAAACCTAGTAAGAATAACAGGTCAAAATGCACAATGCAATAACCATCAACAAGATATTAGTAAATGGAATCCTGCAGAATACGCATATAATATAGCTAGCATCATTTATCAAGTAGGAATGCAAAGTTGACTTACCAAGTGAAAATCAATCTATGTAATTTGCCATTTTAACAGAAAAAAATCTTAAAAACGAAGATCATTTTATTAGGAACTCTTACAACTCTTACAACAATCCATACAACAATTGTATCAAGCATCTCAAGATATGCATGAAATCATTTGCTAAAATCTAAAGCTTACTAATTATCAAAATCTTTAGCATAGTAGTAATAGAGAGAGAGAATATCTATAACAAAGGTTAGTGGAGAGATAGTGTGGGGTCCCTGTGTGAACTCATCTGGCTACACAAAGGAGAGAATTCAACTCCCATACCAGCGGAAGGCCAATTCCATCCTCCTGGCTCCATCCTCTATCATTCTTTATACTACCTGACATCAACTATCCCATGGCACTCTCCTTGGTTCTACAGTCCCTCCTAATGGTCACACAGAACTCCTAGATATGACTCATGAATATAAAGTTCATTAGAGAAAGTAGCACATTACAAAATGTTAAGAATACAGTTCTTTGATCCATAATGTGTCTTCTCAGTCATGGGGGCATGCAAGTCTTCTGCGATCCTTGGCCTCTCGGGGACACAGTCTCTTGACTTCAGCCTTGTTTCCTGGGATGGAAAGCTTGCTGCTTTGCCTTAAGGAATCGGCGAGGCTCCTCTGCTCTGTCTCATGATCTTGCTGCTTTGACCTCTGATGCCTCTACTGCCTTCACCACTTCAAAGAGGGATATCACATGAACTCTGCTGGCTGTTCTTTATGCTCAATGGTCTGGGGATTGACTCTCCTCCTGCTTCTGAAATGGCTGACTTTCATACCCAGTAGAATGAAAAACAGTCTAACCCTTCTATTCTGTTTTATCTAACCCCTTTGCAGGATTTCAACCAACCATGTAGTGGGAGTTACAAAGATAGGAGAGTCATACAAAGTAATTTTACTTTACTACAGTTAACTACAAATATCCTACCATTCTTACCAAAAAATGTTGAACACTTTTCCCTTTAGTGTGAGAATATAATAAGACTATTCATTATCACTGCTGTTTAATGTTATGTTTTCAATAATGCAAAGAAAAATAAAAGGTTTAAGAAATGGAAATGGTTAGGGTTAGCTGAGATGATTATGTACATCTATAAGATGTGTAGAAAATCTTATAGAACATATAAATGATTATGATTGGTGAACAAATTATAATTTGTTTATATCTAAGACAGTATTTTATTTACCAGTAGAAAACATATTTTTAAAAGAATACCACTTATATACCATCAAAAATACTAAATATATAGGAACAAATCTAAAAATATCTCTCTAATGAAAAATGATACATTTGGGGGAGAAACAAAAGAGACTTAAATAAAAGCAGAGATATGAAATATTCATGGAGAATAGAAGACTGAATATATTTAGATGTCATTTTTTTCAAATTCATCTACAGATTTAATGTTATTCTAATCAAAACAATAGTGTGCCTGTTTTCTGAGAGAAATGACAATCTGATTTTAAATGTACATGAAAATTAAAATAATCTAAAATAACAAATACTTTCTTTAAAACAACAAAATATGAGTTTGTTTACTTTCAAATTGCAAGTTTTATATGAAGGTATTATAATTAAGATAGCACTATATTGGGACAAGGAACAAAAACTATATAGGATCAACAAACTAAGTCCAAGAAATGAATCTGCACTTGATTGGTCACTTGATTTACTTAGTTATCTGTAGCTTTCAATACAGAAAAAGATCATCACTCTGATGATATTGAATCAATTAGATGTATAAATGAGGAAAATTGAACCCTGACTACTTCATACTAGATGCCAAAATTAATTGGATATAGATCACATATGTGATGTTAAACAATTAATCTTTTGGGAAAATATATTAAAAATTTTCATGACTTTGGGCTAAGCAAAGACTCATAAACAGAACACAGAAAAGATGAACCACTAAAAAATTAATAAATCTAGTGTTAAAATTGAGATATTTGGGGCATCAAAAACTCACAAAGAGTGGAAATGCAAGCTACAAAGTGGAAGGAAACAATAAAAAGTCTCACATTCTAAATCATAAAGAATCCAACAAGTTATTAAGAAAGACTATCACAAGTCATCAAGAAAGAGGTTTTACTAGATGCAATACTCAAAGGAAAGACAGAGAATGTGTGTGTATGTGTACGTTTGCACACAATCAGCACATCTTAACCTGAAATAACTCAAGAAAAAAAATCAAGCCTCAAGTTACAACCTTGAAAGATTCTATGGGCAAAATATTGAATGATGCATGAAGCATAAAACGATGGAAAAAATAAACAGAATCACCAAAAGGAACTAATAGATATGTTACATCAATTCAGGAGATAGTATGTAAGCAACAACCAATGGTACTGAAGGAACAAGTTCAAGTTGCACTGATAGCATTAGACAAAATCAAGACTCCAGGGATACTGCTACTGATGTTAGAGGGATCTTGACTGAAAGAAGAGAAAAACAGAAGAGTAATTACTTGTGTTTTATTAATTATGCTATGTATTTTATTAACATGTGACTCTGGGGATCATAACGTACTATGGATACCCTTGAGAAAAAATGGGAATTCCATAGTACTGCATTTTGCTACTGCTGAAGTTGTATATGGGTCAATAGGAAGTTGTGCAAATGAAACAAGGACATACTACATAGTTTAAAATCAGGAAAGATTAGGGTTAAGGTTAGGGTTAAGGTGGAAAAAAATCAGGAAAAGTATGCGACAGGTGTACTGCATGATTTAAAATCAGGAAAGGTATCGCTTCTCACCATATTTATTTAATCTGCATGCTGAACAAATCATCAGAGAAGCTGGCTTATAAGAAAAAGAATGTAGAGTCAGGACTGGAGAAAGGCATATTAACCACCTGTGATCTGTAGATAGCACAACCCTGCTTATTGAAAGTGGAAAGGACTTGCAGTACTTGATAAAGGTGAAAAATTGCAGCCTTTTTGTATGAACTGAGAGGTAGCATCACAGCAAGTGGAGAATAGTTGACATTTGCGAGGATTCTATCTTGCTTGGGTCCACAATCAATACTCATGGAAGCAGCAATCAAGAGATCAAAAGACAATGACATTGGGTAAACCTGCCGGACAAGATCGTTTTAGAATATCGAAAAGATGTTACTTTAAGACTAAGATGCACCTGAACCACCTATGGTATTTTCCATTTTCTTATATGCCTGTGAAAGTTGGACATTGATTTTTTTATTAAAAAAAAATCGACGCATTTGAATTTTACTGGAGAACGTCATGGAAATGCCATGGACTGCTAAAAGAGTTTGCAAATCCATCTCGAAAGAAGCACAACCAGTGTGTTTCTTGGAGGCACGATGGTGAGACTTCATCTGCCATGCTTTACATCATGTTATCAAGAGAACATGGAGAAGGGCATGGTCCCTGGAGAAGGGCATCATATTAGATAGGGTAGAGTGGGGGTAAAAAAGAGGAGGGCCCTCAAGAAGATGGATTAACACTATGACTGCAACAATGGCCTCAAGCACAGCCATATTTGTGAGACTAGATGGATGGTTGGGCAATGCTTTACTCTGTAGTTCCTATGGGTCGGAAAAAATTCAATGCCACCTAACAATAACACCTCATTTACATTTGGTAACAGTTACAAAAATTATGGATAAAAAAGCTATATTAAGTAATTTTTATTCTTCATAATTTATACAATGAATTATCTCCCACATCAAGAGAGTATTAACAATATCAAATAAAGCTTTCTTAATCCCCCTGGTCACCTTCCCAGTCAGTAACATCCTTATATTTCTGCAGCTGAATTGGCACAGTAGCTGCCACAATGGATTCAAACATAGAAAGATTCTGAGGATGGTGCGGAACTGGCAGTGGTGGGGTCTGTTGTCCACAGGTCACTATGAATCACAACATATTTAAAGGCAACAACCACTGCCGAGATTATTGCTCTTTTGCCATTTTCCATTATCAATTAATTTTCCTATTCTTGAACTGCCAATAAATATAATACTTTATGACTTTTATTGTATATCGCTTGTTTCAGTTGGTGAGTTTTTTATGGGTAGTGTTATGTGTCTGAATGTCACAACTTATGTTTTCGTTCTTCTGTTGATAAATGTTGATTTTTTTTCATCATGTGGGGAGGATGATAAGTAAAGTGATCATGATCATTCTTGAACACATCCTAGAGTTTATAAAGACAAAAGTGTCTTTCAGGGGTCTGGGAGTGGAATTTCTGTGTAATAAGATATCCTATATTTAGCCCTATTATATACTACAAACATCATTCCAAAATAGCTATTCAGTTTATGCTCCTATTGGCAACATATGAGAATTCCAGCTGTTTCCTATCTTTTAGAACACTTGCTAGATAATAGATGATAGCTAGATATAGCTAGATTACAGATAGATGATAGAGACACACATGCACATATATGCATACATGTACATATGTATATGTTGTTGTTTTGTTGCTGTTAAATGCCTGTCAGTTCCAACCCATAGCTACTCTATGCACAACAGAACTCAACATAGCCAGGTTCTGCGCCATCTTCACAATTGTTTCCGTGCACTAGCCCATTGATTCAGCCACACATGTTAATCCACCTACTTGAGGATCTGCCCCTTTGCCAGGGACTGGTTTCTCCTGCTAACATGTCCAAAATAAGTAAGAGGAAGGCTCGCCATCTTTGCTTCCAAGGAGAACACTGGCTGTGTTTCTTCCAAGATAGATTTGCTTACCCTTTTTAGAGTTCATGATACTTTCAATATTCTTCTCCAGCATGACAGTTCAAACGTGTTGATTCTACTTCAGATTTCTTTAGTCAATGTCCAATTTTTCTCATGCATGTAAGGCAATGGGAAAATGCCATGGCTTGAGGCAGGCTCGCCTTAGTCCTCGGAGTCGCATCTTTGCTTTTCCATCCTCTGAAAAGATCTTGGGCAGTAGATTTCCCTAATGCAAATCACCTTCAGATTTCTTGACTGCTGCTCCCATGAGTATTTATAGGGATCCAAGCAAGATGAAATCTTGGACAACTTCAAACTTTTTTCCACTTATCAAAACGTTACCTATTAGTCTACTTGTGAGGATTTGGAGCTTCTTTACATTGACTGGCAATCCATTTTGAAGGCTGCAGTCCTTCATCTTGATCCCTTCTCTTTTTCAGATCCTCCTCTGTCAGCAAGCGAGGTTATGTCATCTGCATATATAAGGTTGTTAATAAGCCTTCCTTCAATCCTGATGCCACATTCCTCTTCAGATGAGCCAGCTTCTCAAATGAACTACTTAGCATACAATTTGAATAAGTATAGTGAAAGCATGCAACCATTTAACACACCTTTCCTCATTTTTAAACCACGCAGTCAGTAGTCTCATACAGGCAGTATTTGCACACCTGGCTTTTAATCTAAGCACAAGTTCCACAGGAGCACAAAGAAGTATTATAGAATTTCCATTCTTCTCAAGGGTTTGAGAATTCCAGCTATCCTCAATGTTGTTAAGAATTCCCATTCTTCTCATATTTTATAATGATTCACACAGTTGAATGCCTTGGTATAGTCAATAAAACACGTTAATATCTTTTTTATATTCTCTGCTTTCAGCCAAATCCATTTAACCTCAGCAAAGATACCCCTTATTCCATGTCATCTTCTAAATCCAGCCTGAACTTCTGGCACCTCCCTGTCAGTGTACTGCTGCAACCATTGTTAGATGATCTTCAGCTAAATTTTGTTTACATGTGATATTAATGATATTGTTCTATATTTTGAGCATTCTATGAGGTGATATTTCTTTGGAATGGGTACAAATATGAATCTCTTCCAGTCAAATATAGCTCTCTTCCAAATTTCCTGACATAGAACAGTGAGTACATCCAGGGCTTCATTAACTTGTTGAAACATTTTTTATTAAACACTTCTATTGGGGACTCTTACATCTCTTACCACAATCCATACATACATCCACTGTGTCAAGCATATTTGCGCATGTTTCCATTATCGTTTTTAAAGCATTTTCTTTCTACTTGAGCCCCTGGTATCAGCCCTCATTTTTTTCCTCCTTCCCCCACTTTCCTTCATGAACCCTTAACACATCTATAATAAGTTATAGATTATTATTTTTATATCTTACATTGTCCTCAGTCAGTCTTCACCCACTTTTCTATTGATACTCCATCAGTTCTTGGAGTCTTGTTCTTAACCAGTGTCTTTAGTGCATATGGAACTTCCCTTTTTAGCACCATTGATTCTTGCTTACATGCTTCCTCCTGAAATGGTGGAGTTCGTTTTTGAATAGTGACTCTTGTGTAATCTTTCCATGTTCTTTTGAGGCTTTATGCACTATTCAATATTTTTCCCGTAAAAATCTTTCAAGATTATAACTCAAGGCTTGATTTTTTTTCCCTTAAATTCTTTAAGTTTAACACATGGTGGAAGTTTTCTTCCCATTCAATTTTCCAGTTCTAGGTGTTTGCATATTTCATTATAATATTTGTTTCTGTCTTCTAAAGAGGCCCTTTGAAATTTTCTATCCAGCTCTTTGACTTCAGCATTTCTTCCATTTGTTTTAGCTACTCTACAATTAAAAGCAAATTTCAGAATTTCCTTTGACATCCACTTTGATCATTTTTTGGAAGTCTGTTATTGAAAATGTTTATTAATTTTTTTCAGAACCATCTTTGATGAAATCTAAAATATTATCCTAGAGCCTAATCTTTGTTTAAAATCATTTTATTGGGGGCTCATACAACCCTTATCACAATCCATACACAAGTCCATTGAGTGACAAACATATTCGTACATCTGGCGACCTCATCATTCTCAAAACATTTGCTTTCTATTTAAGCTCCTGGCATTAGTTCCTCATTTTTCCCCTTCTTCTCTGCTCCTCCCTCCCTCATTAACCCTTGACAATTTATAAATTATAATTACTTTTTCATATCTTAAACTGTCCAGTGTCTCCCTTAACCCACTTCCCCCATTGTACATACCCCAGGGAAGAGGTTATATGTACATTCTTATATTCTGTTCCCCTAATCTTTTCTTATATTCTTGCAATAACCATTTATTTTCTTCATGAATGATTTTCTTGATGTGTTCCTAAAGCTTATCAGATATCTTAGTAGTGTTTAATATATCAAATTTATTTAAATTGGGTTGTATTTTGACTCTCTTGGACTTGTTTTAATTTTATTCAGTTTTATCCTGAATGTACATGTGAGCAATTAAAGATCTGTTCTACAATCAGTCTCTGGCCTGTTTTTAGTTGCTGGTATTAAGCTTTTCCATCATCTCTGTGCACAGATGTAGTCAATTTGATTTCTGTGTATTCCATCTGGCATAGTATAGTCTGTATAGTCAGTCACCTTCTGTGTTGTCATTAGGTATTTGCTATGAACAGTTTCAGTCATTTTGCAGAATTCTATCATGAAATCTCTGGCTTTGTTTCTATCACCATGTTCCTATTTTCCAACTACTGTTCCTTCCTCTTTGTTTCCAACTTTAAGTTCCAGACACCAATAAGCATCGATTTATCTTGAGTTCATCTTAGATATCAATTTCCAACTCAGGTCATTGACAGAATTGTTCAATTTCTTCATCGCTAGTTTTTCCTGCTGGAGCTTAAATTGGAATCATAATTGTATTGATTAGATTTCCTTGAAGACAGATTGATATAATACTGTCACAGAGAGCATTGAACTTCCTGATTCATTTTCCAATGAATGTCATGCCAGTTCTCTTGATTGTGTTCTTCCTAACACAATGAATCATATGATTTTCTGACTCAAAATGGCCAACATCAATCCATCCCAGCTCACTAATGTTTGTGACATTGATCATTATGCATTCCATTTCATTTTGATAATTTCCAATTTTCCTCAATTCATATTTCAGATATTCCATATTCTAATCCTAAGCCTATTTTTTGTAGCTGTTTCTCCATACATGGGGGGAATGAGTCATTCCCCTACAGCAAATGAAGATCCTAAAGGCTCTACTCCCATGGGCTTTACTGAACTCATGTCACCTTGGCCAACTGCACTTCAGGAAATTAGCTCCTCCTCAGTCACATTTCAAAGATCCTCAGACCTAATGGGTCCATCCTCTATCTCCAGCAAGTTCTGCTTCCGCTCACTAGACCTTCAGTATCCTACAAGGTTTTGAAACTGTGCATGCTTTTCAACGTCTCCTACCTCTGAAGTGGGAATCTAAGTCACTTTTTCTTGTCGGCTCTTAGTCTATAAGTCTGAAACCTGCTCATTTGGGATAACCTTGGTGACATTTGAAGCACAAATGGCAAAGTTTCCATAATCACAGCAAAACACAAGCTATCACAGTACAACAAACTGACAGACAAGCGGTGGAAAATCAGATGTTGAGGACTCTAGCTGTCAAGAATGAGTTTTGCCATTCTGATGGGATTATATGTGCCATTTTAGAAGTAGAAAAGAATATTCCCATGATGAGCAGAAAGAGGAGTTACACTCATCTAGAGAAGTTAAGGCAGCAGAGACAACCAGAGGGAAACAACAATTGCATTAGCAGAGACCACCAAAGCGGGGGCATCTAGACCCAGAAAATAAAGAAAGCTGAGCTTACTTAAAAGTTCATTTTTTTCTATCTTGTTTCCATCAATATTTCTCTACCTTGTTTTGACTTACAGTTTTTTTATCAATAGTATGGTGCCTTTTTACTTGTAATTAAGTGCAGAGTATTCAGGGACAAAATGCAGGATGATTATTTGGACATCAGTGGCAAAACAACAACAATAACCTCTTAAAAAGTCATTACTGTTATAAGTTTTCCCTGACAATTAATTTCCAATGTTTGTGAAAATAGCATCCATCGAGAAAGGATTGATTCTGTACAAGTGAAAAATTCAGGTACTATGAATAAGTCCCCCTTATTGACCCAATTTCTCTCCCAAAACAGAGCTTTAAAAATTAGTACCAGGGTATAAACAAAGACAATAGTAACAGAAGACATTTATTCCCAAGGAGGATGATTGATTAGAATCTCTACCATAAATTAACAAGGATGTTTTGCAAGAAAGCGAAAGGCAGATTTAAAACACACACACACACACACACAAATTCAGGAATGGGTTTTGGGTTCACACTAAATCTTAGCTTCAACTAAAAAACGATTCATTCTTTTTTTTTAAAACAATTCATTCTATATCGTGACCCTGCACAACACTCTCCATCAGGAAGGGAATACAGAAGATATGGGTGCGAAAGCAAAATGTAATGAAGAAAGTAGATGGTGCCCAGCTGTCAGATAAAATAGCATCTTTGCTGGTCTCAAAGCAAGCTGCCATGTAAGTGAAATGACAACTAAATTCACAAGGAAGAAAAACATCAACATTTATCACTGAAGAATTGAAAATTGTATACACCTAAGGTGAAGGAAAGAATTGTGTCAGAACCTAAATTGTGAGAATCTGGTTTGCAGAAGGCTAACATGACAGTGGGAGCCCAAGATACATTGGTGGAAGCTATGAAGGAAATAAACCTCTGGTGATCTCCCTCTGTCCATAATAGAAGGAAGGAAGGCACGTGGTTACTAAACAGAGTTCATTGGAGAGATGGTAGTAGAAGATCAAAGAGACAGATCTGATTTGAATGGTTAAAACCTTGTCAGGTGATACTCCCTCTTATGCACATTGGACCTGTTCTGGTTTTCAACATTTTCAGTATTTTGTTTGTTTTTTCACATTGGGGTTTATCGCAGAGGTGGTATGTCATTGGGGGGGTCACCCTCCTGAATTTGCTATGTGGGTTTTTTTGCTGTTTTCTAGCATATGAAACCCAGGATTGATCAAACTATAGCAAAAGCAAGTAGAATAAGTGTTTCCAGCGTTGGGATGGGGGAGTGGCAATATGGTCAAAGGGGGGCAATGTCAAGGAGTTCAGGAAGAAAAAGAATATTTAGAAACTGGTTGTGATAGCAGTTGCACGACATTGCTTGATGTGATTGAACTTTGAAATAAATTTCTCCAAATACAAAAAGGAAGTGAAAAAATTATATTCCTTTAAGTGATACACTGGAAAAAGGGAATGGTTGCTGAAAAAAAGAAACACTCATTGTGATTTCCAATTTCTTTTTCTGTTTTGTTTTGTTTTTTGTTTTGTTGGGGGGGGGGGAGCATCACTGCCTTCTGGTGGTCGTGGCGCTACCCAGCGCTGCTCCTGAGAGCCACCACTGGATTTGAACCACCAAGCTCGCGGACCGCAGTCCCGCACTCAACCACTTACGCCACTGGGGCTCAGTCTCCAATTTCTTATGTACTGAAAATTTACTTGTCAGAAAGTCCAACAAGTGATGGCAGGGAGGTTCCATCTCAGTTATGCTAAAAGGTGCATTGAATTAGAACCTGCTAAATATTGAGACTTAAAAAAAAAAAAAAAAAAACCTTACTTCCATGGAATTGATTTCAACTCAGAAACCCCATAAGACAGAGTCTAACTGCTCCCATGAGTTCCTGAGACTAAAACTCTTTAACTGGAATAGAAAGCTTTGCCTTTCTCCCTCAGAGAGACTAGTGTTTTTGAACTACTGACCTTGTGGTTAACAGGCAAACACATAACCTACTATGCCACTGGGGCGCCAATGCTGGCCCTGGAAGCTGTAGAATCAGCAGGCTGTCTAGGAAAAGCAAAAGCCTGAGTGCTAAGATACTCTGGTCCTCATCTAGGACCCAGATGACTTAGTAGCAAAGTAAAACAATAGACACTTCTCCATCCATTTGCCTCTGCAAATGTGGGAGCTAAATATATTTTCTCTTCCTCTCATGATTTGTAATGAAAACATAAATTTAAAATTTAAATATTCTCAGCGAGGAAAAGAGGGCACTATTTACAATTTCCAGAGGAAGGTGTCTGATTGTTTCATTACAGAAAGATCTGGGCAGTTCTCAGTAAAATGTGAGGTGTAAATTTCATAAGTATGAAAGAAAGTTGTAAAAGTTGAACAAGTTTAGATGATTCAACAAGCAGGAGGAAACTTAAGAGTTTCACAAAGTAGAATAAGCAATATCATCCAAACAAAAATAATGTTAATTGTTGGTTTAAGTAATAAAGAAGAAAATTGGAAGAAAATAATTGACGATAGGGAACCTATGAAAATGTTTAGCCAATCTTGAAACTGGTTTAGAAAACAATTGGACTCTCCATAAGATGTTATGACCACAGACAACATAATATGACTTTAGAATGAATAACGTTAATTGTTATCAGCCATTATGCAAGCAAAGAAGATAGTCAAGAGAATAACAAAAACGTTTTCTGTCATATATCAAGAAGGTCCAAATGATTAAACAAAGCAAAAATCTGGTCTAGCTATTCTTCAGCATGTTTAACAGCAATAATTTTTTATATAAATGCTATTAAAGACAATTCTTCTGAGATTGCCAGAACTGGAGAAATTCCAGGAATCTCCCAGTTAATTATCATTCCTCTATCAGCTCTATTACAAGGGAAAGATCAGGAAAAAAAAAGAAATGAAATGAAATAAGACCGAAAGGACATTTATGAAAATGAACTTACCTGGAAAAGATGAGAGAAAGAATTACAAGGGAAAGTAAAGAAAGGCCAAAGGAAAAAAGAAAGAGAGAAGTAAGGATGAGGAAAAGGAAAGGAGAATAAGAAAATGGCTCTGAGGTTAATGCCATTTTCCTATACAAGAATGTTATTTAAATGAACATAGTCATTTGTAATTCAATGAGATTACTAACTTGCTTTCTAAATAACTAGTCTCTCAACTACCCTCTTTAAATAGATTACCCTCATCTTTTCAAGATACTGTCAATGGAATGTGAAATTAGGAGATTACAAGAAATAGCTGTTTGTGGTTTGTTTTGTTTTTTCAAGTTTTCTTCTTTTCATTGACATAGAGCACAGCTCGATGTCGATTCTGCCTCAGAAGGAGCCCATATGGGATTTCTAAGACTGTAAGTCTGTATAGGAGCAGACGATACTGTCTTCTTATGGAGCAGCTGGTGAGTTTGAAACTCAGAAATTGCGATTAGCAGTCTAAAAGCTTTCCCACAATGCCCCCAGTGCATAGACAAACAATGAATGATATAGTAAGGAGAAAGTCATTGAACATCACTGTCTCTTGTTCTCCTACAGTGAAAAAACAGCCAGTCAAAGTTACTTTGAGATGACAGTAAAAATAAATTGAATCTTAAGCAACTGTAAATATGTTTCATTTCATGGATAATCGTTAGAGAAAATGATTAACTCATTTGTTCATGATCCAAAAATTTAATGTAAAATGTTGTGTCAGGCAAGGTTCTCTTAGAGAAATAAAACCAGGACACTAGTAATTCTTTTTATATATTTATATATAGAGAAAGGTATATAAGACAAGAAAGAAGCAGTTAACTATCTATAAAGCAGTACAGATTGCTCGGTGCAAGTCACTTACGTGAGACAGCTAGAAGATTGGCAGTCCTTCAAGTTCTGAGGGCCACTGAATAGTCCTCTGTAGAATAATTCAGGCTATCTGGTCACAGGTAGCAAACAGCAGAGCAGGTCACCAACAGTCAGCCAGATGACAGAGTTCAACAGTCCCCAGCTCAAGAGATGTATATCCCAGGAGCATGGCGAAGTAGGGCTTGAAGGAACTGCAACTCACAGCTCCATAGTCCACGATTAGGTGTCCCACAAGTACTGTTGCTTGGAGGTCGAGGCACAGGACCAAGAAGGCAGTTGTCTGGTCCGAAGATCCGAAAGCAAGAGAGAAGGTGGGACTCGCTGAGCCCTTCCTATCTCTGCCCTTCAATTCATCCCGTGTGTTCATTGGCCGTGCCATCGCAACAGACCCACCAATCTCTGTGGCCATGTTGGCATAACAAACCTACCCATCACAAAAAATGTTAAACTATAGCACTTGAAAGACTATGAGTATAAGGAAGAAAAATAGTGTCATCAGAAATAATTAAAGAATAAGCAGGAATAAGATGTTAATGGCTAAGCAGTATTTGGTAGATCATTAGAGCACTTGGTTCTTATTCACTGGAAGAGAAGTTGGAGCTAAATAAAAAGAAATGTAATGTCTATTTTAAGCATCCTCACTCTCTTTTGTTAAGAAAACCATCCATATTTCTTAAAAGAAGGTAATAGAATTATTTTATCTGCCTTTAGTGATCGATGTTTTGTGGCAAATGGCAACTGTAGAAATATGAAAAACAAAGAATAATTCACCATATTAGGGAAAATGTAGATCCATCAAAGATTTAAGCAAGCTGTGACACTGGACATTTCAAAATATAACAATTTGATCTTAATGTAATTGTCACTCTTCTGGACACTATCAGAAGCATCTGCAAGATTTCCAACACCTCAGGCACTGACTATTCCACGGGGCAGCTAGTCATCTCAATCCAGTTTTTAGCTGTCACTATAATGTCCCTCAAATTGAAGTGTAATAAAAAAAATGACATTGTGCTGACACAAAAGAAAGCAGAGCATATGATTTATATACTATAGTTTTACTTTTTTAATTAATAGAGCATTACATACACAATTTAAATGTCTTCAAATATTAGTTTTCTATTATGAATTTTATAATTTACCATATACTTCGTATTGTTAGATGGGGTAGATCTGGTTAGACTTATAGATAACCCATGTAACATAATAGAATGGAGGCAAACATAGGGTTTCTAACCTATAATATGTAAAGGAACAGAGTGTCAAGTACCAGCATTTTCTCCCTCAGAATCACCAGAGGGTCCAAACACCAACATTTCAGTTAGCAGCAGAGAACTCTAACCACAATGCCACCCAATGTTCTTACTGCTAGAGTGATAAGTACACCACAGACTTGGTATATAATTGTTCTACTTTATAATAATATGGGTAGCAGTTCTAATATGGGTCTCAATGGACTAAAAGCAAGTTGCCTGGCTGTCTTCTTTCTGTTGAGGAGAATTTTTTACTTAGTCTTTTGCAGATTCTACAAGCTGTAGAACCTGAGAATGGATCAAGAGGCAGATCTTCTAAGATAACAATGAGATACTGCTTGGTTTTAAATCAGCAAAGGTGTACACCATTATTCTATCTGTATGTTTTTGTTCTTTTTAGTCACTATGAAGTAGATTTCAACTCACAACCCTATGCACAATAGGATTCACTGTCCAATCCCCAGCCATCATCACAATTGTTCCTAAACTTGAAGTCATTATTGCAGTCAGTGTTAATCCATCTCTTTGAGGACCTTCCTCTTTTTCACTGATCCTCTATTTTTTTTGTAGCTGTACTTCGTCTATGACAGATTGATTAGTCCTTTTAGCAGTCTATGATACCTTCAATCTTCTTTATAAACCCCACAATTCATATGCATTAATTCTTCTTTGGTCTTTCCTTTCAATGTCCAGCTTTCCCATGCATATGATACAGTGGAGAATACCATGGCATGGGTCAGGCACACCTTAGTCCTCCAAGTAAAATCCTGCCTCTTCAATACTCTCAAGAGGTCTTGTGCAGCAGATTTACCTGATAAAATTTATCTTTTGGTCTCTTGATTGCTGCTTCCATGAGAATTGATTATAAATCTAAGCAAGATGAAATCCTTAACAATTTTAATGTTTTCCCATTTATCATCATGATACCTATTATTGGTCTAATTTTGAGGGTTTCAGCCTTCTTCACATTGAGGTGTAACCCAGACTGAAGGCTGTAATCCTGACTTTTGTCAGCAAGTCATTTAAGAGTCCTCCTTGTTGTCACAAGCAATGTTGAGTCATCTGGATAGAGCTGGTGTTAATAAGCCTTCCTCCAATCCTGATGCCGTACTCTTCTTCATATAAGCCAGCTTCTCTGATGATATTTTCAGCAGACAGATTGAGTAATAAAAGATATAATCCTGAAACACGCCTTTCTTGATTTTAAACCATGAAGCATTCCCTTGTTCTGTTCGCACCTCTGTCTCTTGATTCATGTACAAATTCCACAGGAGCAAAACACAATTCAAAATGAGGTGGGGGGGAGCTGAAAATGTCCATTAATTATCAGAAGTATAACAAATAAAATATGACTCTAAGAAAACTGGAGACTTCAAATGCAATGAATGCATAAACATTGACCTCATAGACATTAGTGAACTAAAATGGACTAGGATTGACCATTCTGGGTTATACTATGGTATGACCAATTCAAAGAGAGTTAGCACATTCAGTATCATAAAGAACATCTCAAGATCAACCTTGCAGTACAATGTTGTATGTAATAAGATAATAATATGGGGCTGATCCCTGGTGGCATAGTGGCTGAGTGCAGGACTGTGGCCCATTGGCTTGGCGGTTCAAATCCAGCAGCAGCTCTCTGGGAGCAAGGCTGGGTAGATCCCACGACCACCAGAGGGCAGAGATGCCCCCCAAAAAATAATAAAATCATAATAGGCCTACAATGAAGGATAATTAATAGAACTATACAACTATTGCTCAATTTTACAAAAGGTCGTATTTCTAATTTCTTAAGTGTCAAATTGTTCAGTCATACAATCAAATCCATTTCTAATTAATGGTGATTAGAAGGGGTAGTTGAAAACAGAAAATGTAAACCATAGCTCGAAAATATGACCTTGGGCATAGAAACAAAGCTGGAAATCACAAGATAGAATTTTGAAAGACCGATCACTTCACCATTTTAATTATCTTTTTTTCAACAATATAAACAACCAGTAGGGAGCTGGGCCTCACCAGATATATCACCAGATACAGAGAAATCAAATTGACTACATCTAGGAGAATAGCGTATTGCATCAGCCAAAATGAGGCCAGGACCCAACTCTAGAACAGACCCTTGTATCAACTTGAATATCTGCAAAGAACCATCCAAATTTCAAAGCTCAACATCAGTTGACTCTATTATCTCTTTTAGCTACATCGCCATCCAACTTCTGCATTGTTCCAATCCTACTCCCCCTACTATGGGACACCTGCTGCTTCTGAAACTACTTACTCCTCACTTAACATTCCCACATAAACCTAAAAATCTGTTTACCAGGAAACCCAAATGATGACATTTATGTACCTATTAAAATGTGGCATTTTTCACACATTGAAAGTGCTGAATCAAGGTACCAGAGGACATGTGCTTATACAACTTCAGTCAATGGCATCTTTGTATCTGTAAATATATCATATAGATCTTGTTTATTTTAACTGGGCACGAATGTTTTATTGTTTGTGGAAGAAAATTGAGACTTTCTACCCTCCATGGAGATTTGCAATTTCAGAAACTCACAGGAGCAGTTCTCCTCCGGCCTTCTGGGTCTCTGTGCGTCAGAGTTGACTCAGAGTAGTGAGTGTGGACTTTGGGGGTGTTTTATTGTAAGGGTACATGAAATGTATTCATCCATACTCTTCTTGAAGAAGTGCCTCTGGGTGCTACAAATAGATTGGCTGACAAAAAGTGTGAGTATACTCAGAGGCACCCCGGGGATCTATTTCCCAAAATTCAGCCATTGAGCCTTGTTTAGAGCAGAGTTCTAACACATATGACTAAGGATCAACTCTAAACCAACTTCTTCCTTTCCTTCATGTTAAAGATGCTTTAATTATTTATCTCTTGAACTTCTAGAAACAGTCCTCAATTTTAGCCTATGTTAAATATAGTAATAATAGCATTTTGATTAGCAGTGGAAAACTACCACCCATTTTATTATTATCTGTGCTTTTACCTTTGTAAGCATATAAAATTTAGTGAATATCACTTTTATGCATGTATTTCTTTGAGTTTTACAAATTCCTAAAGTTTTTCCTGTTTGGTTTTGCTTAATCTCATATATATTGCCAATGTTAATGTTTATTTATGTTACACGGTATTTTGAAGCAAGAGTCAAACAACAAACCTTACACATTTCTAAATTATCTTTTCTTTTCATTATTTCTCAAATAATTGCACTAATTATAAAATTCTAAGCTGATAATATTTTCCATATCATATCTCAGATATAATACTATTGTCTTCAATAATTCATTGTTACTGATTATAAATGTATTGGGAATTCAACTACAGTTTCTAAATCATGTAATTTCCTCTATGAGAACAGTTGAAGCTTCCAACTTTAATCTTGATGCTTTCAGTCAGTTTCTAAATATAGACTAGTTTGCATTTTATCTTAGATAGACTTGCTCATATCCTTTAAAGTTGATGCTTCATGACTTGGTTTATTTCTCAAAGATATGTAGCCATAAGTACATCTCTGTCATTTTCCCTTTCATATTTTCTATTACTGTACCAACTATGTGAATCATAAAAAAATTATGGATAGTTTTGAGAAGAATGAGGAATCTGTATATAATCATGCAGAATACATACACGGCTCAAGAGGCAGTTGTATGAACAGAACAAACGGATGATGGATTATTTTAAATCAGGAAAGCTGTAAGTCAGCGTTATCCGCTCTCACCATACTTATTCACTCTGTATGCTGAGCAAACCATCAGAGAAGCTGAACCAGGAAGGAGACTGTGGCATCAGGATTGGAAGGCTGACTAAGTAAGAACGTGGGGTATATAGGTGACAAACCTGGCTTGCTGGAAGCAAAGAGGACTGAAACACTAGCTGATGAAGATCAAGAATCGAAGCCTTCAGTATAGATTACACATTGATGTAAAGAATGGCAAACTCCTCACAATTGGACCAATAGGTAACCTTATCTCTAAATGGAGAAAAGGCTGAAGTTGGCAAGGATTTCACCTTGCTAGGATCCATAATCACCGCTCATGGAAGTAGCAAAAGAGGTTGGAGACTACGTTAGAGTGTTGAAAACAACACCTTTGAGAATTAAAGTGTACCTAATCTAAGCATTAGTATTTTCATTTATCTCATACACATATGAAAGTTGAACATCTGTGTGTATGAATTTTAGTGCTGGCAACTAATAATGAAAGTACTATTAACTGCTAAAAGGACAAACAAATCGATATCTTAGAATAAATACAGCCAGGGTGCTACTTATAGAAAAGAGTAGTAGACTTCATGCTACATACTTTGGACATGCCAGGAGAGATCAGTGCCTGGGGAAGAACTGACTCACAACAACTCAGTGTATATCAAATGGAATACTCTCCAGTCCTCTGCCATCCATACAATTGCTTTGCTTGCACTCATTGTTGTAGATAGTAGATGCTCCATCACTCCATTTAGGCAGGTTCTTGCTCATTTTCAAAGACCTTCTTTGTCAAGCACAATGTCTTTTTCCTGTCCCTGGATGTGATAGTTACATAATCTAGTGTCAGTTTGCGGATTAAGAGTGGAGCAGTGAAGTGTAGCCTATCAATCAGTATATAGCCAATGAGGCCTCTATGTGAGCATGGCCTTCTCCTGAGGATTCTGGGAACTCCAGTAATTCCTCCTTAAAGATGGGAGACTCTTTCTCTCTCTCTCTCTCTCTCTCTCTCTCTGCTCATTCCCTATGAGACATTCCTGTGGAGAATACATAGGAAAACAGAGCCAGAGAAGCCACATGGAGACACCTGTTAGGGTTGAAATGCTTACAGTGCCACTAATTCAACAAGACTTCCCACCCACGGGCCTATAATTTTCCCACATTCAACATCATTGCATATGTTTCATGCATCTGAAGAGAATTTGATGGATTGGTATGGGACATATGGGCTAATATTGGACGTATGGACTTGATCTGGACGGGACTGGAATATTTTCTAAATATTCAACTGTTCTTGTATATAAAGCTCTTTTGTGTGTATATACATATATATATATATGAGGCTCTATGGATTTGTTTCTCTAGTCTACCCAGACTAGCACAGTGGAGAAGTACACCATGCTTAGTAAAGTGAGGGAAAGTGAAAGAGAGGGAGACTATAGACAAGATGGACTAGCACAATCCCTGCAACAATGGACCAAGCGCAGGAACAATCGTGAGGATGGCTGAGACTGGGGAGAGTGTCATTCTCTGTGCACAGGGAGGGCCTCCGTGAGCTTGTACTGACTCAATGGCACTAACAACAAAACTAGATTATGATTATGTGCTTTGGATACGCTCAGTCTATATTCTCTATCTCTTGTAGTCACTTTCAAATGTTCAAATATCTCGTTCTCAAAATAAATAAATATTTAATTCTCTCCTCCATTCTGAATAGATTACTAGGTACCATCCTTGAATCCTCTAGTTATTTTATCATAGTCATTATTGAATTGATTCAAATTTCTAAATTTAAATTAATATGTTAGTGATTTTTTAATTTACAAGTTTTCTAATTGGTTCTTTGTTATATTCACCTATTCCTGTTTTATTTCTCTATTTATTTCTCCATTTACTTATTTTATATTTTGTAAAATGCACCTATTTTAATATGCAACAACATTAACCCTTTTGAATTATATTTATTTTAAAGTTTTATCAGAATCTTCTTTGGAATTGGTCTGATACAAAATAACTGTGCTTCCATTATAATTATATTAGCTCACAGTGCTACTGTTAGACATCACTATGTGTTCAGATTGCTATGGGAAATTTTTGCATGCTCTCCCAATAAATTATCTCCAGTGGTTCTGCAGTTGTGTCTACTCAATTTCCCTGAACTCCCCAAGCAGGTTTTTTATTAGCATTGCATAATCCCTGTCTCTTGCTGACACGAAGGATATCACAGATCCAGTCACACACCAGTGAAAGATTTTTTTTCAATTCTATGTATTTAAATGCCAAAGCCACAAGCAGTTACCTGAAATGAATTCTGCTCAGTTTGTTTAAAGCTTTCCTTTGCTGTGAGAAATCCCCGTCCGAGGGCCTAATTGTAAGTAAGGAAGCTGATTCTCATCTGCCTCCTTCCTCCTCGCCCTTTTGGCCGGAGCACTTTCAGGCCCTTTCACAGCAAGGTGGAGGTCACACTCCTTAATGTCACTCTTTGGCTACATCGGCACATCAGAAATTCCACAGTTTCAGTGAGACACTTATTTGAACTTCTCATGCTCCACTTATAGCTCTCAAGGAACTTTGTTGGTGCTGCTTGGCATGCATTGGACTGCTACTCACAGGGCTGACAAGCCATCTGGTCCCATAAAAATAGATAGTCTTTGAAAACCCGGCCTAGGGATGTTAGGAGCCTGAGCCGAGCATTCGGTTTCAGAGCTATCCATTCTTCCACTTGGTGTTCATTGCTGCTCATCATTGCCCACACGCTTCAGTCGGTTTCTCGGGCCGTGGCACTTGGGTGTCACTGAGAGGCTGGAAAGTGTGCCCCCGGGATGTCAAATGCCAACAGGGTTCCTGGTAGACAGATCTAAGCAGAGCTTTGGAACTCAGATGGACTGCGAAGAAGAACAAAGCACAAATTTGCTATAAAATGCCTACTTGGCGTATGAAAAAACAAAGATGCCACCCTGAATACTGCAGTGCATCTGACCCTTGACTCAACTCACAGTATTTTCTCTGCTGTAAGAAATATGAGAGCAAAAGACCACATTTGATTGATTTTTCCCCTTTCCCCCTCACTTTTTCTGTTCTTTGGTTTAATCACCATCCTCCCCAAATTATTTTAAGAATGAATTATATGTGACAAATTTATAAGAGGTGAAATTATACCCCTCACCTTGATCACAACAGCCCAGCTTGCACTTCTTAAATTAAATGAGGCGCTTTTTGGTCATAATCACTGCTCTCAACAACTCAGTGAAGTTAAAAATAGTCCCTCTTCCATGGATGGGCAGGTATTCTCCATATTTTGAATCACTTACTCTTTTTTTTTTTGATGGAACAGAGATGGGGAGGGGGTGGGATATAAGGACACACTATGAAATATATTCCAGTTTAAAGGTCATTGATTTAGGTCAGAGCAATGAGGGAAATAGTAATAAATGCTAAGCTGTGTCGGAAAAGTCAAAGTGACTGACTAATTACTGCATACTCTTCTCTCCCCAGCCTTATATTTAGTGAAGCTCTGCAGTTTAGTACCTTGCTACCGCCAAAGCCAATTACCAAAGCCAATTTCATGCATGGGCAGCACTGAGTTTCACCCTCGCTCTTCTTCCTCCTTCCTTATTAAGCCAAAGAAAATGTATTCCCAAGCCATCCTAAATTTAAATTTATAAATGAATAAAAATATTAAGCTTTACATTCTAGAATGTTTTGCAATTACTATGAATCATGTTTGGCAAGGCGAAGGGATATTGTGTTTATTGTGTTTGTCTTATTGCAAAGGAAGAGATATTTCCTAATGAAAGAAGGACCCACCAAATAAAAAAATTAAAGAAAAAAAGATGCTATGGAACTGGAAGCATCCCCAAAAAAATGATTGAAATTAAAATTGAACTTCATAAAAATGAAACCTAGAGAACCTCCTTTTGCACAATCATGATACATGATTATATAGAACATTGCAAAGTTATTAGGGCAGAAAATAATCATTTCTTTTACTCCCAATAAATATATGATCATCTGTTAATATATAGGTGACATAAAGAAAAGAGAAAGGGTCTGGTATCAGAATTTGATAGCCTTATGAATTTTTAATTTCCTTGGTTCTTTTCCAAAAGCAAGACAACTATCTGGCCATTTTAAACTCTTTGAAACATGGTAATCCTATTTAGAAAGAAGATAGGAAAGTTTCTAGCTTTTCTAAATAGAAAACAAGCTAATCACTGAGTCAAATTTAGACAGGAAGAGTTTTTACACAATTTTTTAAAACACCATATTGTACTCATCATTTGTGGGTTCTTTTTTAAATCTATTTTCATTGACTGTGATATATGATGTAAGGGCTTTGATTTAGATAATATATTGTGCAACATAAGTTGCCTATTAACATCCTAGATCTCAGCGCTAGTTAATGAGCCCAAGATTGTATGATTCCATATCATATTCTGTGCCCATTCTACCATCCTGCCTAGAATAGCCTGCCTCTCAGTACAAATAAAATGCTCCTGCCTCAGTCAGGTCTTTTGGACACAGGATTGGAAGTGGTCTTGCCCTTATAGAAAACAAAATATATCTGTATTTATACTTCTTTTAGTAGATTCACAATTTATTAACTTATTTTATAGTTACTTTGGGTAAGTAACACTATCCCGGTAGAGTATTTTTGTTCAGGATAGACAGTTAGCCACTGTATCGTAAGAAGTGAATATACTTTATGAGTGTTTCGTAGCATTTAGTGAGTACTTCTTTATAATACCCTTTATGTCAAAGATGATTCCTTGTCCCAAGTTGATAATTAATAATTGTTGAATAAACGAGTGGATAGATAAGTGAGATTTGCCACCTCTGTAACATAATGGAATTAAAAACTTATTGATCTAGGCACTATAAGGTAAACATTTATTAGCTTTATTAAGAAATAGACTCAATTTTACCCATTATATGGATATAATTATTATGTATGGTCATAGACTTTTCATACAAAATGTCATTATGCTTTTCTAGAAATCAGGATTTTTTATTTATTGTTATTAAAGTTTAAGGTGTTAAACTATTGCTAACATTGCTATCAAACTTCAATCATCATAAACTGTCATTTTACTTCCTTATCTTGACCTAGTGTGTTAGACAGGGTTCTCTAGAGAAACAAAACCAGGACACTTATGATTATATGTATGGATAGATGATAGATAGATGACAGATGATAGATAGATAGATAGATAGATAGATAGATAGATAGATAGATAATAGATAGAGCACGAAGGAATATAACAGCATCTTAGTTGACACAACAGTACAGAGGACTCAGTTCAACTCACATCCATGGAACAATTAATATACTGGAAGTCCTTCAAATCATGAGGCCTGCTGGGTCCAAGGTCAAGGAAGCAGACAGTTGAGTCTTCTGTAGAGCAATGTAAGCAGTTTGACCAGAGGCAACAAACAGCAGGGAGAGTCACCAACAGTCAGCCAGAGGATAGGATCTGGCAGTCCCAAGCTCAAGCGATGTATCTACCAGAAGCATGGCAAAGCAGGTCTCAAGCTCTAGCAACACAATCCCACAGGTTCTGTACCTCACAAGTTGAGGCAGAGAACTAGCTAAGGCAGCTACCCTCTGGTCTGTTCACCAAAGAGCTAGAGAGAAAAACGTGGGGCTTGTCAAGTCATTTATCTTTTGGCCCTCCAATCAAACTGTGACCTTTATTAACCCCTCATGTTCCTGTTGGCCAGGTTGGCACAATAAAATTATCATACCTGGTAATCTAAAATATTGATTTCCCTTAATCTGTGGTATCTCTATATTTTGTAGATACTCTAGTGGCTTAATGCTTCTGTGTTGGGCTGCTATCTGCGAGGTCAGGAGTTCAAAATCACCAGCAACACAGCAGGAAAAAGACTGGGCCTTCTACTGGGGTAAAGAGTTGCAGCCGCAAAAACCCACAGGAAACTCCACTGTGTGTCAGCCTTGACTCAGTGGCCATGGGTTTGGTTTGTAAAAAGTGATAAAAAATAATCAGGAATATTGTTAGTTTGAAGGGAGGGGAATAGCATCAGACATTTTCCAAATAAATTAGATGTCCCATTAAAAAAGTCTCTAGGAATAAGTATTTTAATGTAGCTAGATATTCATTTCTAAACATTTTAACAATAGATTATTATAACAGGAATGAAATCTACTAATAATAAGTTGATTTGGACTCAAAGCAACCCTATTGGACAGAGAAGAAGTGCTTCTTCATTTCTGAGTCTGTAGCTCTTTATCAGGGTGGACAGAGACACACTTTTACTTCCTGATGTGATTGAACTGCCAGCTTTGTGGTTAACAGTCCAACATATAATTCACTAAACTACCAGAACTCCTTACACATTTCTAGAGACTATATCAAGTGACTAACTTAAATTAAGATTGAAAAAGATCTTCAAAAATTCATATTTTGAACATTCTGTTTCCCTCAAATGGATTACTAGCCTATTTCAAATTACTTTCCTAATAAGAATGGTGAAAATATTACAAAGAAAAAGGATAACTGTATAAATAGAAGTTTCAAAAATCTAAAACAAAATTACTTAAATTTAAATCTTAATAAATGGTTTAGTAGAAGATTATTTATGACTAAAGAGTTAGTTAACTGCAAAAGGATATCAAAAGAATATGCACCAGTTAAATCAGACAGAAAACGAAGATGAAATTTTTTTAAGATTATAAACTCAAGATATCCAACAAACTCCAAGCAGACAAAACATACTATTAAAAACTGAAAATAGGGCTCTTGATACATGAAATCCAGGGCAGATAAAGCCCTCAGGAACCACAGTTGGAATAGGATACCAAGAGGGTAGGGGGAAGTTGAGGTGAGAAGGGGGACAAAAGAGAAACCAAGTACAATGATCTAATATAATGCACCTCTCCCCACCTCCCCAGGGGAACGAACGACAGTAATGTGGGTGAAGGGAGACAGTGGGCAGTATAAGCTATGAAAATAGTAATAATTTATCAGGGGTCCATGAGGGTGCAAGGGTGGGGGACAGACAGGAAAAGAAGGAGATGCTGATACCAAAGCTCAAACAGAAAGAAAGTACGGTACTTTGAAAATGATAGTGACAACATATATACAAATATGTTTGATACAACTGATGTATGAACTGCTATGAGTTGTAAAAGCCCCAAATAAAGGTTTTTTTAATGAAGTCAGAGAAACAGTTTAACACCAGAGAAAAGAAACATATTACTTTCACTTTGCATTAAAATTTTAAAATATAGTAACTCAAGTGATAATTTCAACAATGATTGTTTTAAAAAAGAGATGATATCAAAATACTTTAACTATAACAAAAAGTTTAATAACATATTTTTAATTTGTTTCTAATTTTATTGTTCATGAATAAGAACATAGTCTTAGAATCAAACCTGACTTCTAGTCAAACAAGTATGGTTGCTAAGCCATCACTCACAGTTCATTACTTTATAAACTTTGATTATTGATCTTTCTGAATCTTCCTTTTTCTTTCTGAATCTTTGTTATTATCATCTATAAAATATTCACCATTACACATACTTTAGTTTTAATAATACAGATGTTAATAAATCAAAACGCAAAACACAAACTAGCTGTCATCTAGTTGATTTTGACTCCCAGTGACCTTATAACAGAGTAGAACTGTCCCTGTGGAGTCCCAAACTGCAATTATTTACCAGTAGAAGGTCTCATCTTTCTCTAGCAGAGTGGCTGCTGATTTCAAACCACTGACCTTGCAGTTAGCGTCATCTGTGTAACTCACTGTGTAGCCAAGCTCTAAATCCCTTCTTGCCCACTACATTGACTTTGAGGGGGAAAGCAATTTTTCTGAGTCAACCAACTAGAAATAACTGTCATGCTTGTTGCTGTGAATCTCCACTTATGGCCACTTACAATTGAGTCAGGGCAGTATTCTTCTAAGTTTGTTCTTAGCTGTGTGTCCTGCCTTATAATCACACCCTTAAAAATCACACACACATACACACAGACAGTTTTAGAAGCCATCAAGTAAAAGCACATTGCTTTATTTAATTGCTTCATTCTTTACTTCTCTTATTGAAAGCAATTCAAATCTCTAATACTGATGTTGTAGTGTCAGTATTGCAACAAATCGTTTACTTTGAATAAAATGAACAAATATGCCATAAGCTAGAGTAATTATTTTCTTCTCATAGATTTTTATTATTCTTAAAGTTCATTTATTCTTTCCTAAATTAAGAAAAAAATTTCCCTAAACTATTTCATGGTGTAGAAATTTCTCCAAATGTATATATTATAAACTAATGTAAAGTTCACAAGTTCTCAGGTTATCTACATACTTAAAGTTTCAAAACTCAGGCTATATTTATGATTCTTATGCAAAGTATTTAATAAAAATCTTCCCTTAGCTGGAATAATCTAGAATTATATCAAATGTTCACCTATGTTGTCAATAAAAATAAACCTTTTCCGTTAACAAGAAATTGTACCTAATTTGGTATATCCATTTGTTCATATTAGTTGTTGAAATTACATCAGTATCATAATCTGGTAGTTCATCCCTAACAGCAACTAGAATATTCCCTTCCTACAATTCAGAAGTCAAAGTGGGAGAAGAAGCATGTACTCAACAGCATTGAATTTATCTATGTATTCACATAAAACTGCTATAGTTAAGTTTTCAAAGTATAAATGGTCATTTAAAATTATTTTAAAATGCATTTAAAATTTTTATAGATTCTACCTGAAACCTCTTTTACCATGAACTTTTGAAGAGAATGGTTGGTGTTAGGTGTCATCTCCTAGGTCCTCACTCACAGTTACCCATGAACAACAGTATGAAATGCTGTCCAGTCTTACAGCGTCCTCACGGTTGTTCTTTGTTTCCACCCACTGCTGTAGCAACAGTGTCAATCCATCGCCTCGAGGGCCTTCCTCTATTTCCCTGTCCCTCTACTCTACCAAGTATGATGTCCTCCTGGAGAAACCAGTCTCTCCTCATAATATGTTCAAAATACGTGAGACAAAGAGTCTTGCCAGCCTCGCCTGTAAGGAGCAATCTGGCTGTATCTTTTCTAAGACAGGTTTGTTTGTTCTTTTGACACTTTATAATACTTTCAATATCCTTTGACAGGAGCATAATTTCAAATGCATCTGTTTTTCTTCAGTCTTCCTTACGTGGTGCCCAACTTCAACATCCACATGAGGTCATTGAAAACACCATTACTCAGGTCAGGTCCTCAAATAACCCCCTGCCTTTCAACCAATGTGCCCGATGCAACGTGTCTTTTGCTTTCTTATCTACTGCATTGATTGTGAATCCAAACAATATTAAATCCTTGACAGCTTCAACCTTTTCTCCATTTATAATGGTGTTGTCTATTGGTACAGTTGATAATTTTTGTTCTTATTTGCATTGTTATAATCCTCATTGAAGACTGTCGTCCTTGATTATTATCAAGAAGTGCTTCAAATCCTCCTTACTTTCAGCAAGCAAGGTGTGGCAGTAATGTACTCATGTGTCAATTTCAAGATTGGGAGTATAGGGGTGGAGTCTGGCCGGTCAATCTGGAAGTAGCCACTGAGGCCTCTGTGTGGGCATGCCAATTGGAGAAGAGAGACTTGACTCAGTCTCCAAGATGACGAACTACTGACAAGACAAGAAGGCAGCACACTGATCTATCCTGATTCCTGGAGGATGGAAAATCCAGAGGAAAAATCACACACGCTTGCCCTGATGGAACCAGACTTCTCAGCCAGAGAAGCCACAGAGAGACCCCTGCCAGTGCTGAGATGCTTCTACCGCCAATGGATACTGCTGATAGACCCTGAACCCTAGAAATGAGGAGCCAGGGGAGACCCCTGCCAGCACCAGGATGCTTCTACTGCACGTGCTTCATGAGGCGGAAGGAGCCTTTATAGACTGGTATCAGACATATGGGCTAACATCAGACTTATGACTTTGGACTGGACTGGGTTGGGATGACTTCTCAGTGTTCCATTCTTCTTATATATAAACTTCTCCCTTATATCCATATGTGTCTATGAACTTGTTTCTCTAGTCTACCCAGACTAACACACAAGGTTATCGCATAAAATAAGTTGCTAAGTAAATGTTCCTTTAACCCTCAAGTAGTATTTTTCATATAATCTAGCTTCTCTGATTATATGCTCAGCATGTTGATTGAATAAGTATGGTGAGAGCATACAACCCAATTCACAATTTCCTTGTTTGAAATAATGCAATATCCCTTGTTCTGTTTTAATGACTGCTTTCTAATCCAAGTATAGGTCTTGCATGAGCACATTAAAGTGTTCTAGAATTCCCATTCTTCTCCAAGCTATCCAGTTTGTGATGATCCTCACAGTTTAATGTCTTTGCATAGTTTTTAAAGACACACACACACATTTCTTCCACTTGCCTTACCTACTTCATGATTCAGAGTCTTTTCTGACATCCACTTTGATCTCCTTTCTTTCCTCTATGTTTAATGACATTTTGCTTCCTTCATGTAAGATATTCTGGATACCATCCCACAGCTCATCTGATCTTCTCTCATTCATGTTCAATGTGGCAAATCTGCTCTTGAGTTGTTCACAAAATCCAGATGGGATATATTTAAGGTTGTATTTCACCTCTCCTGGTCTTACTTTAATTTTCCTCTGTGTTGACCTGAACTTGTATACAAGCAATTGATGCTCATACTTTAATTTTCTTCTGTGCCAACCTGAATTGGTATATGAGCAATTGAGGGTCGGTTCCACAATAGCTGCTGATATTGAGCTTCTCTGTTGTCTCTTCCCACAGATGCAGTCAAATTTATTTCTGTATATTATATCTGGAGAAGTCCATGTGTGTCATCGCCATTTGTGATGTTTAAAAATGGTGTTTACTTTGAAAAAATCAGTTTTTACAAAATCCTATCATCCAATCTCCAGCTTTGTTTCTAATACCAAGATCATATTTTCTATCTTTTTTTCTTTTTTGATTTTATTGGGAGCTCTTATAACAATCCATACACTAATTGTGTCAAGCACATTTGTACATATGTCACCATCATAGTTTTCTAAACATTTACTTTCTATTTGAGCCCTTTGCATCAGCTGTTTTTTCCTCCCTTCCCTCTCTCCCACCCTCATGACCCATTGATAAATTATAAATTATTATTATTTTCATATCTTACACCATCCGCTGTCTCTTTTCACTCACACCCATATTTCTGTTGTTCAACCCTCTGGGGTGGGGGGCTGTCATGCATTGATCACTGAGATGGGTTCCCCCTTCCTCTACTCCCATTTCTGTTTCTGAGAAGTTTATCTGACCTGGATTTTGTTGACTGTGAGCTCTGATCTGTACCAGTATACATGCTCCAATCTAGCCAGAACTGTAAGGCAAGACAGAAGTCATGACAGTGGGAAATGAGAAAGCCTCAAAGAACCAGAGGAATATGTGTTTTTCATCTATGCTCCACTGTGCCCTGATTGACTCATATATTCCGTGTGACCCTTCTGTAAGGGGTTCTCTTATTGTTACAGATGAGTTTGGGGTCTCTGTTCCAACCCCCCTCAGTCTCACCAATATGGTTTTGTTGTTGCTATTGTTTGAGATCTTTTGATGTCTGTTATCTGATCCTGTCAACACAGACTGGTATACTTCTTTCATGATGACTTGTTGCTTCTCTGCTAGTTGGCTGCTTATATCCAAATTCAAGTAATTAAGATCCCAGATGTTATATTTTTTGATAGCCAGGCCCCTTTCATCAGCTCTCTCACTTGCTTATACATCCATTCTGGCTTCAGTACTGTGTCAGGAGAGTAAGTATCACAGAAAGCCAGTTTTAGAACAAAGCATTCTTGCACTGAGGGAGGGCTTGAATAGAGGTCCAAAGTTCATCCACTTTCTCAATATATTACCATATAAATATACAGACAAAGGCCAATACCTCTATTTTTATGAATTAATATATTTACACATATACACACATATGTTTATAACTCTATTGATAGCTTTGCTTGCAAGATATTTCCTCTGTTTCCTTGACCTTCCTCGTTCCCTACCATCATGCTCAACATTCTTGTTCCTCTTAGTAATTCCTGTCAGTTAGATTGCTGTTGATCTGACACCACCAGGAACTCTATGTCCTCCTTGTTGTTGCTTTTAATTCCCTAGTTGTTCCCCTGTAAATGACATTGTTTGTATACAGCTCCTTCCCTCTACTTCCTCCTCCCCACAAGTCCCTTTGCTTTCTCCTCGCTCTTGCTTCCCATGTCTATGTTATATAGATAGGCAAAGCAACAACAATGGAAATAAAACAAAAAGATTGATGTAAAAGATTACAAAAAAGAAAAAGCATACATAATTCCAGGTCTGTCCACTGACCCTTATGACTATCTCACCACTGGTCCTAGGAGGTTCCAGGAACTGCTCATCCTAGTCTAAAGTCTATTTTAGGGACTCTTTGGGGGCATTGTGGTTTGGCTTTGCTCCCATTGCTGATCTGTTATGTTTCCTTCTTGGTTTGTCCTGCTGCCGGTGGGGTGGGTGGGAGGTGGATTCAGAATGGACTAACTCTCCACCATGTGGTCCCAGTATTATCTTCTGTCATGGTATACTCCAGGGAGGGGAAATCATATCTCAAGCTGTTGTTGACCCTGCAGTTCCTGTGCAGGCGTGTCATCCCCAAGGATTAGTGTGCCAGCATAGAATCTAGTTCCTCACTCTCTTTTTCCTTCTTGGTTTGCTTCTATACAGGCATGGCAGACAGGTTCCTTTCCCTAATATGAAGGTTTAGTGTTTTCCTCTGTAACACAGATTTCTAGGTGGGTGTCAGTTTGGCTCTGATTGGGATGAGCCCTGTAGACCTCTCTGTTCATGAGTTGCTCTCTGTGGTTACATTGCCCTTGGGTTTGGCTGGCTGTGATAGAATCTGCGCACACACTCCTGTTTCTGCAAAGGTCTATATAATACCCTTTCCTTTGGGTGGATTACCACCCTGCTCCCCCCATGTCATTGTCTCCTTCTTTTCCCCCTATCTTATACTCATCCCATTCCCGCTTCTTTGCGTTGGAATGATGTGTACATTCTTGGGTTTTAAGACCATATTTTCAAGCTTCCCTTCCTTCCTTTTGTTTCCACCCCTTGAATTCCAATCACCAATAATTACCAATACAACTTGATGCATGTTTAATCAATATCACACTCAGGATATTGGTAGAATTCTTCAACTTCTAACATTAGAAGTTGGTTCAGACATTTGAAGAGTAGCTGTATGATTTGATTTCCTCATATATGGTTAGATATAATCCTATATGCAAATGAATTTCCCAAAGGTTTGATTCCTAAAGGCTTCATACCATCTGCATCATTATGTTCTACTCCATTTTGAGATGGCAACTTTTCCTCCATCATAGACTGAGTGCCATCAAACCTGAAGAACTCATCTTCTTGTGCTATCTCTGACAGTTTTCTGCTTCTATTCATTAGATTTTCCAAATCTGACAATATTTTGATCCTATCTATATGGCTTTGAGTGGCTAATACTTCTGAAATGGACAGCCAACTCCTTCTTCCTAGTCTGCTCCTCATCTGAAAGCACTGATAAAACCTGTCTATTTTGGCTGATACTGCTGGCATTTGAAATACCACTGACATAGATTCCAGCATCACGGCAACACACAAGCTACCACAGTAGGACAAACTGACAGACAAGTGGTGGAAAAGAGGATTAGTCCTAAAGTAATTTTTTTCCATACACTGCTTATAGAAGATTAAAAGAGCAGCCAAAAGTCATACTTCCCAAGACCTTAGTATATGGAATACACAATAAAGAATAGCTTCAAAGGACTCAAATATTGTATAAAAGATGTTTACTCCATCAATCTGGGCAGAGGGTGAATCTTTCCATTTCTTATAGAAAACAAACTCCGTGATTTCTTCCTCTGGATTAGAAGTCAAATTCATTCTACAGAAAAGCAATAAAAACAAAAACAAAGCTCACTGCCATCAGGTAGATTCTGGTTCGTAGTAAGCACTGCTAAGCAGAATGTAAACAATTCAAAACCACCAGCCACTCTGTAGGAGAAAAATGAGAGTCACTGGTGCCATGGAAAGCTGAAGTCGTAGAAATCCAAAAGGAAATTGCTACCGTGTCCTACCACATCAGTAGTAGTCTGAATTAACTCAATAGCAGTGACTTTGAAAAGCAATACGACTGAACAAATGACCCGCATGACACTGTGTGGATATATACGTACTGTGTTCATATATTTATTATTAGCACCTGCTCTCTTTTAGCAGAGAATTTGAGTCTACATCTTTCTCATACTTTGATAAAATAATTACTTCTTCCACCTAAGTTACCGGGATTCAGCGACCACAGCCAGAAAAGACTCTCAGGTATTTGTTCTCTGCTGAAAGAGTCTATGAATAGGCAACCCTTTTTCATGAGCTCAGCGTCGCTGCCAGTCTCCTGAGCAATATGGACTGTAGATAAAATATTCAATTAATATTAAGCAAAAGAAGAATCACAATGCCATTAGCTCTTTTTGGCCATCTTATTAGCAAATATAAGAAGATAGCCATTACACATCTTGAATTCAATAATAAAGTTGATGCTGTTCAGAGAAATTTCCAGCTGCCAGAAAAGTGAGAGTATAATATCATAAAAGAGAGAACATATAAAATAATTTTAGTCATTGGAAGTAGCCACTAAAGTCACCCCAACAAGAAAGGAATGAACAAAATCAGTTTTAGAAGTGTGATTATGCCCAAGAGGCAAATATCAAGCTATCCAAAATTCATGATGGGATATTGTCAGCTGAGGTTACTATAATACAATCACAACTTTGAACAAGCACATGAGCACCACATAATTTTTCTTATCACTTGTTGAATAAAAATATTAATAAAATTAAAACCCAGAACAAAATCATACCCAATGTGAATTGGGGGGCATAGAGTAGAGACCCAATGCCCATCTGTAGACAATTGGACATCCCCTCACAGAGGAGTCACAGGGAAGAGATGAGCCAGCCAGGGTGCAGGATAGCACTGATAAAGCACACAACATTCCAGTTCTTTGGTGTTCCCTGCCACCCTTCTTCCCCAGTATCATGACCTCAATACTACCTTACAAACTGGACTGGACCGGAACATGCACACTGCTATGGATAAGAGCCCATAACACAGGGAGTTCAGGATAGATAAACCTCTCAGGGTCAACAAGGAGATACCAGGAGGATTAGGGGAGGGGGGGGGGAGAAAGGGAGAATTGATCAAAAGGATCAATCTGTAACTCCCTCCAGAGAGATGAACAACAGAAAAATGGATGAGGGGCAATGAAGAACAAAGTAAGATATGAAAACAACAACCTATAACTTATCAAGGTTTTGCAAGGGAGGGCAGACAGGAAGGGAGAGGAAAGAAATGGGGAGCTGATATCAGGGGCTCAAGGGAGAAGAGAACACTTTGAAAATTATGATGGCAGCATATGTGGAAAGGTACTTGACATGGTGGATGAATGTATGGATTGCAATAAGAGATATAAGAGCCCCCAATAAAAGTATTAAAAATAAAATTTAATTTAAAAAAATTGTCATCTCCATAGAAACTCACCATTCTCCTTTTTATTCTTGTAAATCATGGTCTCTTTTGAGACCTCATGCAATAACAAAATCTTATTCACTCGTTTTCATGGGAAAAAATAAATGTTATTTTATTTTAAATGTAATCTAATTCTCATTATCATCTTTAGTGTCTTATTAACTAGCCAAAAGGAATTGATTGGAGTAATGCTAGGAGAAGAAGTGATTGTTGGCCACTTATTACAGAGAAAAAAACAAGTAAGAGTAAGCAGTTCAACTTCAGATGCCTTTGTGGCTCTTTGGAGAATGCCCCAAGGTTGCTAATTTGCATCAAAAACAGGTTAGTTCATAGCATCTGGATAAGGTTAAATGGCCCAGGTGAGGTCAATTGGTCTGTGTCTGGGACCACAAGCACAGGTGTCTACTCAACACTGACAGGCACTTGGCAGACTCTCTAGGGCAGGCCAGAGGCTAGAGGATCACAGAGAGCAGAGTTGTACTGGACTTGTGTAACTTCTGACAGAACAAGCTCCAACTCTCGAATCCCTAGCGAGTTCAATAGAAGATTGACTGAGAATTCAGAGTATCTGTTAAACTGGCATTTAAACCACTATTAAAGCAAATCTCTCATATTTTCATGTGAAATTGCATCAGGGTTTTTGGCTGTAATTATGCGTTTAGAAATATTCCTAAAACAGTGCATTCATTCTAGGGAAAGTCAAGTAATACTTCGGGTATATACCTAAATGTGCCCAATTTTCATTTTTATTTCTTTTTTATTGGAGAGAGGTTATGGATCTTATCACAATCCATACATTCATCCATTATGTCAAGCACCTTTGTACATATGTTGCCATCATCATTTTCAAAGCATTTCCCACTCCCCTACTTGAGCCCTTGATATCAGCTCCACATTTTCCCTCCCTCCCTCAGGAACCCTTGATAAATTATAAATTATTATTTTCATATCTTACATCTCCCACTTTTTCCCTTTGCCCACATTTCTGTTGTTCATCCACCTGGGAGGAGCTTATATGTCCATATTTGTGATTGATTTCTCCTTTCCTCCCCAAGCTTCCCTTTATCCTCCAGGGTACTGAAGGTTAAATCTGTCCTAGAGTCCCTGTGTTTCAGGCTCCTATTTGTAGCAGTGTACATGTTCTGGTCTACTCAGATTTGTAAGATAGAATTGATGTGGGTGGGGGGAAGCATGAAAGAATTAGGGGAAAGTTGTGGTTCCTGGGTACTATACTGCACCCTGACTAGCTCCTCTCTTCCTTCTGACCCTTCTGTAAGGGGATGTCCAATTCTCAGCAAATGGGCTTTGGGTGTCCACTCTGACCAAACCCCCAGCACCACCACCCCCCATTTACATTGTTATGGTTTTGTTATGGTTGCTTCTTTCACGTGGGTGTCGTTGCCTCTCAGCTAGATGGCGACTTGCTTATCTTCAAGTCTTTAAGACCCCAGATACTGTATCTTTTGAGAGCTGAGCACCATCAGCTTTCTTCACACTTGCTTATGCACCTGCTTTGTCTTCAGCGATAGTGTCAAGAAGGTGAGCATCACAAAATGCCACATTTTTAGAACAAAATGCTCTTGCATGGAGGTGGTACTTGAGTTGAG
>PVJH01002895.1:0-38577 GCA_004026705.1 Nesogale talazaci
GCTGCATGCTTGTGAAGAACAGGATCTATTAGCCTTTTAAAGAAAGTCTGATAATAAGAAGCAGACAGGGAAAGATGTGAATTGGCATCTGATCAATTATTTTTTGAGCCTTTCGCCCTTCTCTTACTCAGAGTCACGTGAGCAAAGAAGATTCGACCGTCTCCATTCCTGTTTCCTTCCAGAGATCACGGATTCTTATGTAAGAATTTCTGGGAGACCGGATTCTCTTTGGAGATGAAAAATAAATATTATTATTAAAAATAAATTGTTATTATTATAGATAAGGTCCTAGTCACTTTAATTAGAGGGCACTTCGGACAGAAACTCACCAGCCTACAGTGGCCCACCCACCTCCAAACATAAAAAAACGCAAGGCTTCAGGCTTCTTCCTGTGGCCCCCAGCTGGGTCAGGATGTCAAGGGTATGAGGACACCTGACTGGGACTGGACATGTGGTGTCCATCACTACCCGTCAGTTGTCACCCTCACTTCCTCTCATTAGTTCTTCCTATCACTTGACCCAGAAATGTCAGACGTGGACTTCATCGCATACTTGGAATGCTACATTTCCGATGAAACCCTTCACCCTACAATTGATTTATTTCTCCTGGACTAGAATTGGACTCATCTTGAACTATTAGTCTTTGTCATGAAAGGAACTCCAGCCTTTGCAGGGGTTGGTCCCCACAAACTGGTTTTATATAACGCTCTGGTTTGCCCAATCTAACCACTCCTCTCTGCCAGCTCGTGCACTCAGCACTCTGTCTCTTGCTCTCTCTACAACATGTAGCCAGGGAAGAAAGAGAAAAAGAAAAAAAATGTGTGTGTGTATATGTATATATATGATTTTCCCTCAGTGTGGACCAATTCCCATATATATATATATATGATTTCCCCTCATTGTAGACCAATTCCCTCTTTTAGTGTGAACGTGCCTTGTTTTCTAAGACGCATCCCAGGTGGCTGAAGAGTGCTGTGTATTTTGTGATGTCATCTGTGGCCCAGGATCATGGAGTCTTGCAATGACTCAGTTTTGAAGGACTGACTGCCTGAGGGTAAATAACATAACCCTTTATAGAAGAGGTATAATGCCAAAAGAAATGCCATAGCCTCCCCTGGCTCCCATGGGTGAGAGGGATCCTATTTATTCAGTGGGGGCAAGAGGGGAAGGATTACTGACCCTGATACCAACAGCTAGAGTGGCTGGCTGGGCAGGAAAGCAGGGCACAGAGCAGAGTTGCACTGCCCAGCCCCTGCCTGACTGACCGACCACCCTTACCCACCTGCTGCCATCTCCGCTTCCTGCCTGGCGTCGAAATAAACAGTGTTTCTACAGGGAAAAAAAAAGGAAAAAAGAAATGGCATAGCAAAGGAAAGAGGCACATGGAGGGTAAACGGTAGTTTAAAACACTTTTTATTTTTCTATTTGAGAGGTAAAAATACTTTTCCAAGTTTCTTTTTCAAAAATCGACTTGAGATAAGTTTTTTTGGCTTATTGGGTGACTTTTGTCACTAAATGCTCCTTAGGGAGTAGGGAGGGGTAAGGAATCCTTTGAAACACTCAGCTATTCTCTTTTTTTTCCTGTAAGCATTTCAAACCATTTTATTGATATATAATTAATTCACTATTCAATTCAACATTTGAATATATTAAAAAGCATTGCACAATCATTACCCCAATATAATACATTTTCTTCATTTTTGTGCTCATTATTTGTGCCCCTTTCCACCTCAACTTCCCCTGCCACACCCCTAAGAAAATATTATCATAATTATTATCTGTCATAGATTTGCCTATCCTGGATTTCATATCAAGAAAACCATACATAAAACCTCCAGCAACAATAATATATTATTTTAAACCACGTCCATCCAAAAGAAAGTAGAAAATGATCAGCAGAACAATGTAAGACATGGTTAAAAGGGGAAACAAATGTCAAATTGCTAACTTTTCATTGAACCATGTCTGCATTAATTCACTTTCTGATGCTCTCTGTCTGAGTGAAGGTCTTTTCATCCCTGGTCAATGGTCCAAAATATTTCAACGGAAACTTTTTCTCCACGGGGTTTCTGCAAATGGATTTTGAGGATTCACCATCTTTCATATCCTTCTGCAAACAGGGTACACAGAATTTTAAGTTCTAATACAATTTCCTCCTCTGATCTTGAATTTGGTTATTCATAGTATTTGAATCACACAAGCTAGTGAACTTCTTGTATGTGGACTTAACTGACACCTCAGTTAGCAGCTTACTTAAGACCCCTGACAGTATATTTTCTGAAGCCTAGGCACTATCTGATTTCTATGGCACTTTGTTATGATACTCTTATCCTCAGTGATGGTAAGTTTTGAGCGAGGCTATAGCATAAGAACTAAATAGTCTCATGTTAAGTTGACCAGACGTCCTGTTTTTCAACAATTTAACAACATTCTGCAGCATTTTAAAATTAAAATAAATATATTACAATACTAATTTTGCATTCTATGAAAATTTTTGTTCCTCCATATGGACCACATTTTAAATCAAGGAACCCCCCACTCCCACCCCCAGGACAATTATGTCCTGCTTAAAATCTGGTCATTTTATCGTAGGCTAAAGTTTATACTTAAGTGCCCCCAGTTACTTTTACAAAGTTCAGATTCTTTGAAAAGTAGGCTGAACAAAATCCATTTCTCCTTGTAACATGCCTTCCAGAATGAAATTAAATGTACTTGTTTCCAAGCCTAATCTAAAGCCTAGTTTTTCCAACCTGATCTAGACACTATTATTTATAAGAACTAAGAGTGGGCTGTGGATCAAACAGTATCCCCAGAGTATGTGAGGTTAATCCTACCTTTATTCCTGTAATTTCCCAGTTTTAGAATGATTTGTCCCTATTATACTAATTAGACTATAGCAGTGTAGCAGGTATCAAGTCAATCTCTCTTAAGATACAAAATAGGTTAAATAAGCAAGTGAGGGAAGCAGAGATGAAGAAGACTGAGGCCCCAAACGCATGGAGATTTCCAAGGAGCCAGGAAGCAGAAGCTGAAGATACTAAGACAATAGAAAAGCCAAGAGAGCCAACAGAAAAGCTTCTTATAGAGTTGACATTCTGAATTCAACCTTCCAGCTTTCTAAATTATAAGAAAGTAGTGCTTATCAAAGTCAGCCACTTGTGGTATTTCTGTTATCACTCACACTCACTGCCAATGAGGGGATTAAGGCTCAGAGTGACCCTAGAGGACAGAAGAGAATTGTCCCTGAGGGATTCTGGAAGCAGAAACTGAGTAGCTGTTGGTTTCAAACTGCTGGCCTTGCAGGTAGCAGCCCAGTAGGTAACCACCACATCCTCTTATCTGAGGCCAAATTTAATACTGGCCGTGGGGTACTGCTTTAACAAATATAAAATTTGGAGACAATTTTAAAATGGGATAATGGGTAGAGGTTTGAAGATTTATAAGGTGCCTAATAGGAAAAGACTAATTTGCCTTGAAAAGAATGTTACGAGAAGTATACATGTCAAAGGCAATTTTGGTGAGGACTCAGAAAGAAGTGAAGTGAAAACAGTTGCAGAGAAAGCCTCTGATGTCTAGGTGACTAGATAGGAAGAGAATTAGAATGATCCTATAAATGCAATTGTTCAATGTACCCCTGGTGAGGCTTTCAAAGAAAACAACAAGTATGTTATTCGACGTCAGAAAGAGGGGAGTGCTTTATAGGCAGGGGCAAAGAAATTGTATGATCCATATTCAAATGTTTAGTGGAAGACAGAACATGTAAGTGATGAACTTGGATATCTGACTGAAGTGATTTCCAAACAAGATCTTAACAGGGTGTTAGCATGGTGTCCAACCTTTTCTCATTTCACAGGGAAAGGCAAATAAAAATCAATAGCCCAAATTCAATTCCTATGAAGCAGGGATTAGATTTATCTCAACCACCCAATCTTTTATATCAACTCTGACAGCACAGTGCTTTCTACTTACCTTCTGAGTTCAACAATTTGCTACAATGGCCATACAAGACTCACAGCATTTCACAGCTAGTGTATTTATTAGGACATCAATAGATTACAGTTCTTGATCAGGAAACCTCAGGATACAGTTCTTCAACCAGGACAGCCTGCTCTCAACTGTTTCACAGGAACACTCAGTACCTTAGTTCTTAGTTGTTTGGTCCCATGTCCCATGTCCTCTCTGTTGGCTGGGAAACTATTACAAAACTCTCTTTGTTATGATGATTTTGCTCCTAAAGGCACTGACTCTTCCATGGAGACCTGGCCTGGTGGTAGGTACCCACCTCTAGATCTGTCGACCAGTAAACTTGACTTCCTAGTAATAAATAGCTCAGAATGTTTCCTGCATATAGATGATACAGTTTTCTCATGCCGTGGGCCACACAGCCCACAGCTCTTTATTATCCCTGTCCAGCTTCCTCTATTGCCACTCCTCCTCACCCCTGGTGTCATGCTGTCTCCTTGTTCATGGAGGGTTCAGCACAGGTATCTTGAATCTAAAGAACACACCCCATCCCTAACTTTTCTTTCTTGATAGCCTGAGATTCCTTCCTTTGCACTCCTGGGGTGGCTCATGCTAAACTTCACAATATGTCAAAACTGACCAATTCTTCTGCATAGGGATCCAGGCACCTCCTTTGCATGGTCTCAAATCCACAAGGATGTCAGCTAATTCATTTACATTCATAGCAAGCAACAACGGGTTCAAGCACATGAACTATTGTGAGGCTGAAGTAGGCTTTGTCCTGTTGTCCAGATGGTCATTATGGGTCAAAATCAACTCAACAGCATCTAACAGCAGCATGCAACTACTTGGTACCCCCCACCCCTCCGAAAAAAAAAAAAACCTCATCTTTGCATAGTCCAAGCCTGATTTTGATAGGCGTTAAAAAGACTGTAGCTAAAAGAGTCAGATCAACCAACTCACTGCTGTGCAGGAAGCCTCATAACAGAATGCCAGCTGAGAAGGGTGGACTTAAAAATGAGCAGTGTAGAATAAAAACAAAACAAAGACGTGGATGTTCTGATTGTGCGAATTAATGGCATGTGTCCCAGGATTTTCACCAAGGACCAGGTTGCACAGCAGTTTTTAAGGAGATCACGCTTGTGACTGGTGGGTCAGACGAATGGCGGCAGGAGAAAACTCATGAGCTTCGAAGGAAGGGGTCAGAGATCAGACAAAAGGGAAGGAAATGTGCAGGAAGCAGAATAAAGGGGTTCCATCTGTTATTCTCCGAGAAGATGAAAGCCTCCTCCAGCAACAGTTTGGAAGCTCACAGAATCATTGCAGGACCGGGAGAAGCAGGGCCTTCTTGGGTTCCAAAGGTGGGCTTATGGCCTCTTTGATCTCAGTGGGTGGGGCCACAGCCTCCATAAACAGTTATGTCTTTAACTCTTTGATTCTGGAGGGTGGGGCTGCCATTAAGGTGGGCTGGGGCATATGGCGACCACCAGAAACAGAAGGGGTGGGACTATCGAACCCTAGAGGTAGAAGAACAGAGTCTGCTAAGACTGAGGGGGTGTAGTCACTGCTCAGAGGAACGAGGTGTCTGGGGCCGCCTAGAGCAGAGGGAGCTGTAAGCCCTGGACTAAAAAGCTTCTCCTGAGAACGCAGGGGATGAGGGGGAGGGGGCAACACTGAGAGTCTGGAGGGCATGGTCATTGCCAACATGATTTCAAGAAGCAGGATTATTTTCCAGCCTTGGGAGTGAATGCAATGTGTTCTGCTGCACTTAGGGATTTCTAAGTGCCTGGTATACCTTCTTTCCCTCCAATTCCTTCTAGTTGTAATGGAAATGCCAACCTTGTTCCCTATTTTCCTTTGGAAACCCAAACCAAATTCACTCCGTTTGAGTAGATGCCACGTCATATCAGCTATCTAGATAACGTCGAACTGCTCCTGGGGGTTTCCGAGACTGACTCTGCCCCACAGTAGAAGTCCCTGTTTCCCTGGTGCAGAGGAGCAAGTCTCATAACGACTGCTAGCTCACCAGGGCTTCTAGACTATGGAAGCAGAGCATGTGTGTTTGAGATTTGACAGGCTCACAAATGAAGAGAAATATTGCCCTAGAATGGAATTTGGACTTGGAATGGATTTAAGTTGTGGGGGATGATGTAATGCGATGAATGTGTTTTGCTTCTTTCAAGACATGAATTTTGGGGAGGGGTAGGGACAGATTGTTGAATGTTATGGATTGAATTGTATCCTCCAAAAGTATGTGTTGTAAATTCTAGTTTCTTTCTGCTGTGTTTATAATCTCATTTTGGAATAATCATCCTTATTATATTAATAATAGATACTATTAGTGTTGTATGTACTGTATGTCAATCTGTTTTGAGAGACTAAAGAGGCAATATGATAATAAGAGAAGCAGAGATAGCATTAGATAGATGCCAAACATTCCATGGTCCATAAAGACAATATCCTATATCCTATGTTGATGAGTAGTGATCAGAGCCTTAAAAGCTTGTGAGCAGCCATCCACAAGCTTTGACTGTTGGTTTTTCCAGTAAGGATGAGAAAGATTTTTTTTTTTTTATAATTAGCTCAATAAACTAATTGACCAGGAGGGCATCCATCTCTGCTGAGATCAAAAGAGGTAGGCTTGTAAGTAGCCTACCCCTACCAACTGCTCTAAAAGAGAGCACCTTAGGAGGTCCTGGATGAGTGAGAGAAAAGCAGAACAAAACTCCAAAGCTCAAGAGAGTTCACACTTACGAGTCAAACAGAGTCTGGCAGACTCTCTGGAGCATGACCCTTTGTCACCCTGCGGGTCTGTGTGCTGGGGGTGCGGGTGGGCAGGGAGAGGGCAGAAAAGGATGCCATGATTCTGGGTAATCTCCTAGCAACCAGGAAGAGAGCCAAAGGTGAAGAGACAAAGAATTTTCTTTGACAGAGCCTTGCTCACACGCTGGCCCTCTGAATTCACATTGCTGCCTCCTAAACTGCGAGGAAGCAAATGCTTGTTTGCTTAAAGCCATTTGCCAGTGCCATTTCTGTTGTAACAGCACAGCCCACTCAATAACTGAGATAAATAAGTATTGTCGGTTATTTTTCTAGAATCTGAGGTTAAATCGGAGCCCCTGATATCCATTCTGATGTTCATTCCTTTGTCTCAGGATCTTTATAGTCTTGTCTCTTATGCTTAATCATTATTTCCAGGAGGGAGAAAGCAATGTTTTCTATTTTTGATGATAGATATACACCTTTGAAAAGGGTCCAGGCCTAAGGTTTTCTCTTCTCCAATAACTTCCCATTTGGTTGGTCAGCGTCAATTAGCCTCCATGGAGAACCTTGGACAAGGCACCTGCTCTTCTGGGCCCTTTACCGACACAACACTGTGGTTCTCCCTCAGCAGGCCTTCATGCGGTCTTGTGTACATGGTATAATCCCTGTGTGGTAGAAATGACTAAGGTGTCCAGCTGCTAACAACAACAACAAAATGGAAGTGTGAGACTCCCCAGAGGTTCCTCAGAAGAAAGGTCTAATGATTCACTTCTGGAAAAAAAAAAATCAGCAACTGAAGACCTGATAATGCAAAGTTGTACTCTACAACAGAGGGGGCCTGAGAGGGTTAAGGTTGTGCCAACTGGCTACTAACCACACGTGGGATTAGTTGAGTGGAGATGTAAATGACTTGGTGAGCCTCGCCTTTCTGGTGCTCGAGTCTCTTACTCTCTGATGGTTGGACCAGAGTGCAGTTGCCTTAGCCAGTTCTCTGCTTCATCTGGCAAGGCTCCCTTCCTGTGAGACATCCCTGAGGAGAAACCACATGGACCTACCCTGATGCAGCCCTGCGTGCTGGAGCAGCCACATGGAGACCCATGCCAGCGCTGAGATGCTTATATGCTCACTGATTCGGCTTTCCTTGTGAGTTTTGTGAGCTTCAGGTGGACTTTGTACACTTTGTAGGTGTTGGACATATGGGCTAAAGTTGGATGTATGGGCTTAGACTAGAATGGGTTGGGATGCTTTCTGAATTATCATTCTTTAAATAAAACTCTGTCGTACATATGAGTGTCTGTGGTTTTGTTGCTCTAGTCTACCCAGACTAACACAGGGCCACAAATCAGGATTGATTCATGACAACTGACTCTGACCTATGGCCTTGGTAGGTCCTTAATAAAATTTGTTAGAGAGGCAACCTTGTGAGCCAAGTTATTATCTTAAATTTAGAGCTAAGGAGACGGAAGCCCATAGTAACTCAGAGACTTTTATACCGTATCCTGGCCTTCACCTTCTGTGCACCCTTGCTGTGATCTTTGTCATGCTTTTCACCATTAGAAGCACTATCTAACTGGTACCATAAATGGGATTCCCTAACACCCTGTCTTGTTTGTTTAAAACTGCATGATGCTATTTATGGAGAGAACACGGGACAACTGACCAGTGAGACATTTTGCCTTTTGGCCTTTGGAATGCAGTCCACAGAATTTGCTCCAGAAAACCTCACACAGATTTGTGTTTTCGGAAAGAAGTGAGATGATTTAATTCATTTTTGGGAGCTCTAGTGTTTGTCCTTTACTAGCCAGGTCATCCTTCAGACAGAAAAATTTTTAAAAAAGTATGCGTGATCTAGCCAAGGCTGCTGCTCAATGAGCTGAAAGCTGACCACTTCAGGCCGTGACTGCCCATTTGAGCACGGCGCAGGAGTTGACTACAAGAGTCGTTTCCTGTGCACACCCCCTGCATAGCTCTCTCCCCCACGCCCCTGCTTATGCCTGCACTACTGGCAGAAAACGTGTCAATATGGACCTCGCTGACAATGGTTCTGCTGGACTAAATGAGACAAACCTAGGCTGTATCCTTAGACAAACATAGACAAAGCCAGCATCCAATAGACATCCCGGGAGCCCAGTCAGCTCTGTGATTCGAACATATCAGAGTGTGCTTTTCCATCACTATCGTTGGTGGTTATACAGGCTGTCTCTCCTGAGAAGTTGATGTAACAACGAATGCCATTGAGGAAAGACTTTAGCGTCTTAAGAGCTGACCTTTCTGCGTTCCTAATGACTATTTTACAGACATGGTCACGTGATCATGGTTCTTGCTCAAAATCCCCAAGCACTCGAGAGTAGATTATGAAGGGGGCAGATGGTGGTCCCCTCTTGTTCTTCAGGAGTGTGTTTTGGAGAGTGCAAGTGACACACCCAGAGGGTGTGACCAATGAGTTCATCCGTAGTCTGTTAGCCATGCTGACCCTGAAGGGAGAGCGTCTCTTCAGTGTGGTATGGAAGGTTCAACATTCATTCCACGAGTATTTATTTATTTTTCCCAGTGTGCAGAGCCACATGCTCGGTAGAGAAGGACTTGCGGACAGCACGGCTCACTGTTCTCCAAGTCTATCCACACTTATCAAGGAATCTCTGTGCTCTCAAAGGTATTCAATTCTAAAAGTAGATATCAGCATTCTCATGTCTACCTGGGCATAATTCAGCTGCCCTTAATGTTGACCTTAAGATGTACCTTCTAACCCGAGGGGCTCATCTTCTAGAACTATATCTGACAATATTCCCCTCCTCTGTATACGGTTTTCAGTATATCTGACATTGTTCCACTGCTCTCCATATGGCTCGGTAATGATTACCTCAGAAGTGGATAGCTAGCCCCACTTCAAAGTCTGGAGGCTCAGCTGAAACCTCTTCACCTTAGGTGAACCTTCTGGTATTTGACATACCAGTGGAACAGCTTCTCGCATCACAGTAACTGACACACGGACAAAGGAGTGGCGGCCTGACCAATTCTGGGCATCTAGTAAATGGCTGTTTTACTGAACAGAGTCACCCTTTTCTGACACATCCAGGAGAGGTGTGTCTATGCCTGAATATGCCTGCTAGACATTTTTAAAGAAAATTGCTTTATTTGTAACATAGTAGTGATTGCATCAGATATTTTTCTCAAGTGGCAAATGAAGCAAAAGATAGCATTTCTCTCTGGTTCCTAATGAGACCCTCAAAACCATTTTTCTTTTGGAGGATTCAATTTCTTATGACCTCTATGACACTGCTCATGAGGATAAAGAACATTTTGCTAAGTTGGTCTAACCTAGGTCCTTGTTCAAGGGCGTGATCTTTCACTTCTAATCTAGTGTTCAGCACACGATCATGTGTTTCTTCACTGTTATGTATAGGATCTGGCCAAGGAATAGGTTTTGTATGCTCATATGGAATGTCCACAGAAGGGTGGTAGCATGCTTTTGTCCTGCCATCTGATGTCAAAGCAAGTTATAGTTATTATAGCTATCTGGGAGAGACTGTGTAGATTTATGACAAACACTGTATAAAACTCCATTTCAAATAGATAAGAAACATTTCAGGACAGTTCTTGTGGCGATCATGTATTTGTGGTGTCAATTTCATGATGGGAATGTAGGAGTGGATTCTAGCCTGTTAATATGGAGATAGCCATTGAGTAGCCAATGAGGCCTCTCTGTGGGCATGGCTTTCTCCTGAGACTTCTGGGAAGTCTCGCGGTAGTTCCCAATTGGAGAAGAGAGAGTTGACTCTCAGTCTCTGGGAGTCAGGCTCCAAAATGATGAACTACTGACAAGACAAGATGGCAGTGTCTGAGGAACTGGAGGAGCCGGAAGAGGAGCCACGTGGCTTTATCTTGATGGAACCAGACCTCTGAAGCTGGAGAAGCCAGGTGGAGACCCCTGCCAGCGCTGAGTTGCTTTCACCATCACTGGATGCTGTTGATGGACCCAGAGCACTGGAAGCGAGGAGCCATGGAGAGACCCCTGCCAGTGCCGGGATGCTTCTACTGTACGTGTTTCGTGAGTCAGAAGACTTTATAGACTGGTATCGGGTATATGGACTCATGTTGGATTTATGACCTTGGGCTGGAATGGGTTGGGATGTTTTCTCAATGTTCCATTTCTCTTGTATATAAACCTTCCCCTTATATCCATATGCGTGTCTATGAATTGTTTCTCTAGTCTACCCGGACTAACACATATATTTATAAGATAAATTGTCTGAAGTCATGCACAGATTGCAGAGATATGTTTGAACATACTTTGTTTGGAATAAAATCATACATGTATAAACTGCACCACTAGCAGCAATATTTTGAGAGCTAAGCTCATAATTGCTTGCTCGTTTACATAAAAACTAGGAGCTCTGGGGGCACAATGCACAATGAAGTAGAATGTTAACTCACCGGTCAGCAGTTCAAACCCAGGAACTGCTCTGTGGGAGAAAGGTGAGACAGGCTCCGAAATCCACAGGGGCAGTTCGACTTTATGTATAGGGTCATGATGAGGTCATGATGATTACTCAATGGCAGTCCGTTTGGATTTTGTTTGTTGTATAAAAATACTCTAGATTGATGTCTGCTAAGAGTGAGTTTAAAGGACTCAGGAAAACCATTCTAAACTCTTCTAAGTAGGGAGTTTAATGCACTTTCTTGAAATTATGTTAGTCCTTTTCCTTTTTCCCCTCCTCTTCATCCTATTTCTTCTTTCTTTTTCTTTCTTCCCTAACCAGAGGCAGAGAAAGAGATGTTGAAAGAGAGAGGCCTCAGCCAACTTCTTGAAATGTTTCTGTTCCTATATTCTTTGGACTCTTTTCATACAGAAATCCACAAGGAGGGTTTTGGGGAGGAAGTCAAAATGAAGAGTAGCTATTTCTCACAATGAATTTTGGTTTCAGGAAAAGTATAAAATTTTCTACTTAATTATTAAGCCTTGAGGGGCATACCAAAGTCACATCAAAACATTACTGAAAGGATCACATACAACACTAACACAAATAAGTCAGAAAAAATGTCACTGCATGTGATGAATTATTTCAGAATAGAAAATCGCACATAAACTTGCCCAGCTAGTGTTTAAATGCTGATTTTCACTTTAGCTTGATATCTAATCTTTGGATATCTCCCTACCAGATAATAGATATCCTCATTCTCATTGGATTTGAATGGAATTCACTCAAAGGACTTCAATATTGAAATGTCTCCATCCATCTCTCCTTGCCTTAATTTCCCTTAACTCTGCAATGGAATTAAAGTTTCTAGTTTGCTTCTCTATGGTAATAGGTAATTTACAAATGCTCGCTTCATTGTATGTAGCTAATTTTGAATGGGAAAATATTTCCTTAACCAATACCTTCTGGATGAAATTATAACAAACTGTCTTATAGAAAATTACAATTTTGGGGCTGACATCCGGGGGTGTAAGTGGTTGAGTGCAGGACTGCAGCCCAAAGGATTAGCGGTTCAAATCCAACGGCAGCTCTCAGGAGCAGTGCTGGGTAGCTCCCACGACCACCAGAGGGCAGTGATGCCCAAATATAAAATAAAAGAAAAAGAAAACTGTAATTTTATAAAGATGATGCCTTCCATCAATTCTTTTTTTCCCCCATCCCATCCATTCGTTAAAAACAACAACAATAACAAAAAACAATCTTTTCCCTAAGAAGGCAGGTTATAAAATTTCAAATGTAATTAGGGTATGCTGTTGCTGTAATTAGTTGATAGGGCCCTCCTGGAGGCTTTATAACTCCCACCGTATGACTGGGTTAGTCCTAGGATTATGCAAATATGAAGCACTGTGGTTACATTAAATAGTTTGCTCATGGTGTAAACAAGGGGCATGGGACCATAATACATGCAAATAAGGTATCGAACCCTAACAAGGGGATTGGTTGCTTCTGCCAGTCTGTTTAGCTACAACGAGCCCTTTCAGAAGCAAAAAGGAGGCTCTCTCGCCCATCCAGAATGCAGATCCAGGAGTGAATTGAGTCATTTGGCCCTGAAATCCTTGTCTGATCCCTCTTCAACCCAGAAGGCAGAGTATTGTGACAACAAAGACAACGAGAAGCCAGGGCAGAGAAACAGAGGCAGCAGAACCCAGCATGCAAGATGGAGCTGTGGGGTTCTTGGCTCACAGAGGGAGAAAACTGGGTGTTGAGGGCCATCAGACTGGTTGGCAGAGTAGGGTTCTTTCATTAGGGTGGAGGTGGGAAGAGCTAGGTTTGCTGACCCACGCACGAGAAAAGCCGAGTGCCATCACTTTAGTTTCTCGGCAGGGTGGTGTCCCATTGGACACCCATCCGTCTGTATTGCTAAAAGAACTTTGTAACACTTGCCTTTGCCAGGCAGAGGGCCAGGGATTGTGTAGTTGGAAAAGAGACATGCTTTGTGAGCATGAGTGAGAACAAGTTGTTCGGATCTAAGAACTTTGCCACGAATGTTCCTGATCCTGAGTTGAAGCCCACTCCTTCCTGAGTATGGGGCTGCACCCAAGTCAGTGAACCCTGTAGAGAAGCACAGGGCACCATGGGTTGGTGACGGGATTGGTAAAAGGGTGGAGGGGGCAGGCAGGCGGGTTGAGCCTCTGCCTCACGAGAATCGTCTTGGGCTGCTGCCAAGAATGACTCTTCTCCCCGCTTGGGGATTAGAATGTCCCAGGTCACCCTCTTTCTTATCTGCAGTCTATTAAAATAGTGGAGGGTAAAAGCATTACAGAATAGATAGCAGTGACTTTATGTTCCTAAAAAGCAAGGTTGATGAAAAACTTACCTTCATTTATTACTTCGCTTTCTTTCTTTCTTTAGACATGGGTTCCTAATCTATAACATATATAATCTAATCTATACCCCTTCCCCACCAAAGACCTACTTTCAATATTTCTTGCAGGACAAATCTTTAGGATGAATAGTATTCTTTCAGCGTTTGTTTGTCTGGGAAAGTCTTTTTCTCTTTCACTTTGGAAGGATCTAGAACTTTAGGCAAGCAATTCTTCTGTTGCTGCTGTTCTTCTTCTACCAACAAGTTAAATATTTCATTTCATTTTCATTTGCTTACATGGTTACTAATATCTAACGAATCTGACGTCATTGTTGTCCTTATTCCTTTAAAGCCAGTGCCAATGAACAAAGTGGACTCAGCAACCCTACACAGGGTCTTTAATGCTGTCAATCTTTATGGGATCAGAGAAAGCCGCATCCTTTTCCTGAGTGGATTGGAACCACTGGCCCCGTGTTCAGCAGCCCAACACTTACCCAACACCACCACCAGAGTGCCTTCTTCCTCTGTGGGTAGGGTGCTTATTACTTCTGGCTTCTTTTAGATTTTTCTTTTTGTCTTTGGATTTCCTCAACTTGGCTATAATACTCCCAAGTTTTTAATATTTATCCTACTTGATATTTTCTGAGTCTCCTGCTCTTGTGATTGGGTGTCTGTTTTTCATTATTACCACTTCCATACTTCATCCTTTTTTTTTTTTCATGTATTCCAATTGAGCAGGGAAAAGACTTACTCACATAGCTTCAAGCTTATCAATTCCTTCTTCAGTTACTGAAGGCATTCCTTTTCTGCTACAGTGTTTTAGTATATCTTTCTGAGTGTTTCCAAGAGTCTCAGAACCTCCCCTTATGTTGTTTACTTTTCCCATTGTAAAGTGACCAGATTTTAACATTGGTAAAGTGGGATACCATTGACTGGAGGGGGAGGGGTAGAAGGGGTATATCCCTTCCCATTCTCCCGCCTTTCCCTAGCTTGTCGTACATTCTTTCCAAATATCAGGACTTTTTTTAACCGCTGTGGGACATGGGAAAAATTGTTTAAAATTAGGACTGTCCCGCCAAAAGTGGGACGTCTGGTCACTTTACTTGGAGTGCATCCCATAATAATTATAGCTATTTTACATTTCCTGTGTGGTAATCCCAGTAGCCATCAAAAAGCTAAGTCTATTTCTGATGCTTCCTTGATCTTCTGACACTTTTGATGTTGTTATTGTTTGCTTGTTGTGTGTTTTAGTTTATAATGTTTTGCTGAAGGCTGAAATACGGTGTATCAAGTAATAGCTCCTGAGTGTGATATTTATGATAATGTGGCTAGGAGTTGGGTCATGTTTAATATTTGCTATAGCTGTAAGTACCAGATATGTCAAATTCTCCTAATGTCCTGATGTTTATCTTCTTGTTGACACGGGCCATCCTTAAGGACTCTTCCTGAGAATCTGTCTTTTGGAGGTTCAGTGATAATCCACTGCTGTTATACTGGAGTTCTGTTGGTGGGGCCTATGGTATAGGGTAGGAAAAGCACTTAGAGTCTCAGGATTAATGATCAATTGTTTTGCTGAGCCTGTGTTCCTGCACTGTGACATTCACAAGTGTTTCTTCCCTTTATTTCCCCTTGAAGTGAGAGAGGAAAGGGACTTATGAAAATGAATTGTTAGGGTATTTTGCTTAGCTTATATTGTTGACAGCTATAAGCACTCTTGGGAGTCCAAGCAGGGAAAGGAGTGAGGAAGCTGGAGGAAAGACAGGAGATGCTCAGAGTAGCTCTAACAACATTCTGGAGCAGAGAATGATTGCTGGAGTACTGTTAACTGGGTCATGGTTCCACAGTGGGTTGAAAAGGTGGCACAGACAACCTTGGGCTGGGAGATGAAATGTAAGCAAAGATATCCCAGAAGACTTGAGTAGCACAGATGGGGCTACCAAGGATGAGCCCATGGTAGAGCCATTGACACATACACCAATGGGTTAGAGAGTCCAAAAGGAAACCCTCACTGTGATGATTAACCAATGATCTACAAGAGTACCAAGTCTATATAACCGAGTGGGGTGAATATTTTCAATAGACAATGCTAGAAAACTTGGATTTCTATACCCATGCACACACAGACACAGAAATGAAGCAGGATTCATGCCTCACACAAAAACAAATTCAAAAATGGACTCAGGACCTAACTGTACAGACTAAAACCAAAAGTCTTAGAAGAGCATGCAGGGGCAACATTGTCTGGTCTAGCAATTAACAGTGGGTTATTTAATACAATAACACAAGTGCAAACAGTAAAAGGCACAATATATAGATGAGAATTCATTTCAAAACAATAACAAGCATGTGTTTATCAAAAGATTACCGAAAACAAACAAATAAACCACAATGAAATGGTAAACTACAGCCTGGAAGAATCTCTTTAAAGACTTCATATCCAAAAGAATCTAATAATTAAAAATATGTTTACAGCTTAGCCTCAGAAAGATAAGCAACTTGCTCATAAATTGGGCAAGGAACGTAATAGATATTTCATCAAAGAAGACAATCAAACAAATGGGAAGATAGTCAAAGGCATCAGGACACCGAACCATTGCAAAGCAAAACCAGAGGAGAAGTCATTTCAGTTTCACTAATGTGACTGAGATTAAACAACAACAAACAACAACAACAAGGAAATAACAAATATCCGCAGGGAGATGGATAAAGTGAAATACCTATGCATTGCTGGTCAATATGGAAAATAAGTAGAAATTTCTCAAAAAAATGAATACTAGAACTTCCATATGACCCAACAACTCTACTCCTGGCATACCCCCAAGTGATTTGACAGCAGAAATTCAGACAGAAATGTGTTCACTATTCACAAGAAAGAACCCAAAGGCCCATTAACAGAAGAAGGCATAGAATAAAAAAAATGGTCTGCATAGACCACTGCTTCTCAAAGTGGGCAATACTGCTGTCTTGGAGGCTCTGGAAAAATCCAGACTGGGCCAAAACCAAATTCACTGCCATCAGGTCTATTCTAATTCACAGCGACCCTGTAGGACAGGGTAAAACTGTCCTGGGTGGGTTTCTGTGACTCTAACTCTGGAAGGAAGTAGGAAGGCTTATCTTTCTCACTTGGAGGGGCTGGTGGTTTCAAACTATGGACTTCGTGCTTAGCAGCCCCGTGTATAACCACAGTGCCACCAGGTCTCCTGGGACGGTCCAAGGAGGCCACGTTTTATTTTGCATTATGAACTAGAGTCCAAAATGTTCAAGTTCAGGGGAGGTTGTGCACTGAGTGATCGTTTTTATTTACCTGAAAAGGGGCAGTAGGTCAAATAAATTTGGGAGCCTATGATCTATACAATGTAACTCTACTCAGCCAAGAAGAGAAATAACAATTTGATACATTTTTCAAATAAAGTTGGAAGATATTACGCCCAGTGGAATAAGCCAATTACAAAGAACAAATATAAGTATGACCTCACTTATATAGAAAAGGGGAAAATATAGAAATCAAAGTTTATTGGTGCTTATCAAGGCCTGGGCAGAAGGCAGGAAATGAGGTTATTATTTATGAAGTAGAGAGCTTGGTTTTCAGAAAAAAACAACGATCTGACTAAGGATAGGCTTCCACAGACACATTTTAAAAGTGTTATCAATCCATAAAAAAGTTGAATTAGCAAAAGTTGTGTGATAGACATCTCTACAATGACACATGCACCCATACACACAAACATATTAGATAGCTGTAGAGGCTGTTTATGTATAACCAAGCAACTTCTGGGGTCTGAAACCTAGATACAAATGTTTAGAATCTGTGGCAGTTACACAATCTCCTGTCAACTTGAACAAAGGGGTGGAGTCTAGCCTGTCAATCAAGTTGCATCTTGATGATCTCATTTGGAGGTGCAACAGAGATAAGTGGCTCATTGGAACAGACCCAGTCTCTCTGCCTTCCCTTTCCTGCTCTTGAGACACTCAGAGAGCTGGAGGAGACACTTGGAGGCCTGCACCAGTGCTGAGTTGCTTCCACTGCCACTGGATCCACAAGACCTTCTACCCACTGGTCTGTGATATTCTTGCATCTGACCTCATTGCTCATGCTATGTGAGTCTAAAGAGGAATGTATGGGCAAGTAGGGCACCTATGGGCTAATAGAGGATGCATGGACTTGATCTGGACTGGGTTGGGATGTTCGCTCAATATACAATTGGTCTTTTATAGAAAGCTCTTTCGGGCTGAGCCCCGGTGGCGTAGTGGTTGTGCACGGGACTGCAGCCCACTGGGATGGAGGTTCAATTCCAGCAGTGGGGCTGGGTCTCCTACTCCCACCACCGGAGAGCAGTGATGCGCCCCCCCCCCAAAAAAAAGTCTTTCTTACTCCCATATGAGTATCTATGGATTTGTTTCTCTAGTCAACCCAGACTAACCCAGGACCTACCAGTTAGCTAGACTAATAATGTGGTTAGTATTTTTGGTCTACCTTCTCAGTCAATAGTTCCTGGGTCTCAAAGCTTGTAAGAGGACATTCAAGACACAACAATTGATCTCCATTCACCTGTCACCACAGAGACAAAGGAGCCTAAGGAATACTAAAAGAAAACGGATGCGTGGCTAATTGCTTCCATAATCACTGCCTCTTTTTTCAGGAAGTGGATGGTACAATACTAAGCATTTTGATGTAAGGTCCTATAGAAGAAGTCTGCTCAAAGAAGGTGAAATCCAGAAAAGAATTTCACATTTTCATAGATTCCAGATTTGCTGGAGCTATGGAAGCTGGATGGAGGCATAACCCTTGTCATGATATGATTTTTTTTAACTATAAAGCAAAAATGCTGCATACCTCAACTTCACTAATAAAAATTGCTAACTTACGCATTTTTCTATGTAGGCTCAAACTGAAAATAGCAACTGAAGAGATGACATAGTGACCTTTGTGGTCAGAGAGTTTATGTGAAGGGTCAGGAACCCCTCTGAAAAGGAGGAGGAGTACATTGCTCAAAGCATGCCATCAAGGACACCTACTTGTACATGTCGAAACTGTTGATTGCTTGTCATTTTTGCTGTGTATGTTATCAACAACAGCAGCAAAAGACCTAAATGATAAGAAAAAGACTAGACAACTAGACACAATATACAGATAGTTAAAAGTCTAGCAGGAAGCTAAGCTTCTCTTCAGAAAGATCAGTAAGTATCAAATCACCCAGGCAGAAGCACTCCGAATGTATTGGAGAAAGAGAAAGCAGGCATGAGACGTAGAAGAGCAGAAAGAAATGAAATCAGAAATGTGGTCATTGCCCGGTCATATGGAGGACTGAATCATACATAGTCATTGTAAAGCCTTGGTTGTTGTTGACATGGAGTGGACCTCAAGTAGTTGGAGTTTTTTTCTTTTCTTTGGCAGAGCCATGACAAGGGATGGCTTATGATATTAACGACAGACCATGGGGTGTAAGGGAAGAAGCAGGGGCCAAGTGCTGACACTCCTTCAGCAAGGTATGCAGAAGACTTGATCAAGGAGGAGTTCATCAGGGAGGGGGGTGGTGAGAAGGGGTTATATTCTGGATATATTTCAAAGGAAGGTCTAAGAGAATTTCCAGACAAATAGACTGTAGAGTGTGAGAGAAACAGAAAAGTCAATGATAACTTAGTCTGGTCAACTGAAGGAAAGGATTGTCATTTCCTGTAATGGGAAGACCGTCGCAAACAGCATTGGAACTTAGTTTGCTTTGCAATGGGAAGATGAGGAGGAACCAGGAATAGGAATCGCCAGTAAGGTAGGAGACAAACCGGGAGGATGTGGGGCCCCCAGAGGCCAAGTACAAAGAAGGTGTCTTAAGGGGGAGAGATGGATCAGTTATGTCATCTGTTGGGATCATTAAGTAAATTGGGCACTGACCTTTGAATTTAGCAATGGAGACACTGGTGACCCTGACAATTATAGTTCTAATGATCATGTAGGATATACATTAAGCAAAAGAAAGAAAAAGAAAAATGTATCCCATATAATTCCAGGTTGAGAAATGAGGAAACGGGGTCATTGTCAAGAGGTTAAAGTCTGTTTGGCAAGTTCTGTGAACTGTAATGGAGTGGCTTTGCCCCCTCCTGTCTCCTGGCTCAACCACCGCTTATGAATTCGAGGGAGTTCACGTTTGTAAGTGAGTTCAGGGATGGGGTCTATGCCCTCAGACGCAACCTTGAGCCCGTTCCAAAACAACTTGGATTTTTCTCCCTGTGAAAACAAACAGAATTCTGATGACTAACCTAAAATATCCAAACCTGCTCAGAGGGAACAATGCTGGCTCTGGGTTTTTCAGAAAGGAAAGCCCCATTCCCCAACTACCTTTAGGCCTGTGGTAATTAAAGACATTTGTTAAACAGAGGGAAAGAAAAACTGCGTACCTCAGTGCAAAGAGTGGGTCAGGTGGTTCCCACAGGATCTGTGAGGCTCTTTTAATGAGTGGAGTTCTGATCCGACTGGCCAGCCTCACCAGGATCATAATTTTTCCCTCTTTGGAAGTCAGGAAGTGAAGTGTTATTCGAGGGAGTTAAAGAAATGAAGCAATTCAATTAGTAGGATTCGTTAGTTGTCTTTCAGTAGCATTCATTAAGCAATCAATCAAAGCACATGCTAATTGTTACTCTATTTGGTCCATGAGGACTATGTCATCACCTTAGTTTCTTTATATTTCTTACTACACATAGTTCAAAGTTATTACTGTACTTAACAAAATACTAACTGATGCAGCAAAAATAATTTAATTAAAAAAAATTGGGGGAGGCATCAGGCAACAAATTTTTTAAAGAAATTGAAGCTGTTAACTTAAGTTCAAGGAAATGAACTTAATTGAAATTTTCAAGGTTAAAATAAAAGAACAATCTAAATTAATTTTTCCAAACTTGGTTTATGATACTTGGCAGGCTTAAATAAATTGCGGTCTTATTTATCAAGTAGTCATCTGGTATTTTGGTGTCCAATACCCTTAACCAAGACCCCCACCCATCAATCACAAACCACTATTTACCACAGCCAATCACTACATCAGGTGTCGCCAGCGCTACAGCCTTATCCTTCGGAGGTCCTGTTCATTTTGTTTTGTGTGGGATTTTCAGCAGAGAGGTCCAATGTTTTCTGTTTATATGCGGTTTGGGGTGAACCAGGGAGATGATGTATTGACAGCCCTTTCCTCCCAATCCAACTCCATCCGCACCACCGCAGGGCATCTCTGCCAGCTTTCTTTCTTATCAACAAAGAGTAAATACCCTCACTGCTAACCTCAGTATCAGAAACCAAACAGACGCACTGAGCATTGGGAGCGCCGTCAGTCCCAGACACTGTATGTTTTTGTTCTTATTTCATTTACATTCAAGAGGCAAGTTGGATCTGTGATTTGTGATGACGGTGTTGGAAGCTTGCACTAGAAAAGCAGATTGCTGAGCCCCTAAGCTACAAACTACTTTGTGATGCCTCTCCTCTCTGAATTAGTAAAGCAAACACTCAGCTTAACAACAATAGAGATGGGTATTTGAAAAGAGCCTGCTGCTTTTGTCTGCTTTCCCCTCTGCCATGCTGTTGGTCATACGCTACTTGAGATGGTAGCTGAACTTCCAAAATAAACTTGATCTTTAGGATTTTCCAACAATGATGGGTGACCCTCAGAAAGTTCAGAGAGTCTGTCCAAATAGAGAACTCATGTTCCTGTGCCAATTTTTTTTTTTTTTGTAGCTCTTTGTTATTGAGTCGAGGTTTTCTCAACAATGGCCGTTTCTTGACTGTTTCAGGCTGGCAACAGGAAACTATACAAAAAAAGAACAACTTTTCTGAAATCTCATTCATCTGTTCAACAGTTCACAGTAATTTCTACCTTTCTGCCAGAGCCATGATGGCAACTTTGGAAAGCAAAGAAGCTGGTGCACAGATTGCCAAGGGGAACATGAAACCCTGTTTTTCATATCCCCCTTGGACATGTCCTGTCCTTTTGTGTCCCTCCTGTCTTCTCAGGAGGTCATCCACGAGACATACTCACGCCACACTGAACAGCTAGGCTTGCCGACAAGAGGCTCTTTCAGCCAGGGCTCACCAAGAAATGGGGTAGAGGGATTTCCTTGTCATATCTCTTGCAATGATAGAGAAAACACAGATGGTGATAAAAGACTTTTTCATAACAATGGCATCAAATAAAATAAAATCCAGAGGACAGCTGGTGTTCTTCTAGATAGTGGGTTACAGTATTAGAAACTTCGAGTAATGGTAACAATGACTTACAGTGTAGGACCGTTTATCTTTCTTACACGAAGCAGACATGTGTGAGGAAGACAGAGTGGCCCTTATGTGCCCACTGCATAGATCGGCAGGTACGTCCTGGCGGCCACATGGGCAGGAACCTGCAGACCCAGGGTTGAAATCATGGTCTCCAGCTTCTAAATCCACAGTTAAATTCCCGCTTGGGAGGAAACTTCCAGTTTCTCTTTCAGTTTCCTAAGTATGTTGAAAGTTATTTTATACTTATAAAATGCATACTTTATGGCTAAATTCAAATCATCGCATTGTCACGTATCACTGGGCAAATAATGTCATCTTTTATAATAGCAATCTCTTCAGCTGTAGTAAAGTGGAGCCTCCTAAGGTGGTGTGAAGACTAAATGAAATAATTCCTGCATAACCTAAAGTCTAATAGATATACAGTGTTCAGTGGATATTAAATATATATTTAATTGCTACTACTAAAATAATAGATGCCACTGTAGAAAATGTACCCCGGTTATGGAGAATATCAGCCACCTAGAAACCATCTGGAAATCTACCCCCTGACGTGGAACCGCTGCATTCATGAGGTGTGTGCTCTGCCTGTCAGCAAACTGCTAGAAATGTCTTTAGAATGATTAGGTTCAAACAGTCACAAACGTTAAAACATAAAGACAGTAGATACCCTTCACCTAGTGTTAGTAATTGTCCTTTTGTATGCATTTTCATAGATGTGCACTTTTTTCCTGCTGAAATCTTTGAAAGATAATTTTTTTTTGTTCATTGTGATCTTTTAACTCTAAGTATTTTGATTTCCTCTTCCTAAAAGGAAAGCTATTTTCCCTCACCGACTCAAAATCATGATTACACCTAAGCCTATTATTGATTATTCTCCAGTTATCAACTAATGTCCTTTTTGGGTGATTCAAATACTCGTAGCTATTCTCACAAGTGACCCTTCGCTGGTTTCGTTTTCTTCAGAACAATTCACGCACTGGGTTTTCTCTCTTTCCTTCTAGAACAACCTTTCCACCAGTGTCAGATGTCTCAAAGCATCTTTTTCATAGTGCATCCATTCTAGGGTAGACGAAGGTTATGTGCCACTAATCCCTAAGCTACAGACATACATGCAGGTGGTTTCCTTGATCTTTCGTTCCTACTGCTGAACATGCTGGCATAAATATCTCAGTGCCATTTTGAAAAATTATTTCTGAGTATTTACATTTCCTTGAAGATGAGAAAATATTTAAAACACTTCTTACATGTTAGTGGCTGCTCTCCAGAATGATTATATTGGTAGCTATCTCCCAAAGTATTCATGAGGGCCAGGAGGGCTGAAGTTCTCACCCTCCCCCCTCCTGGATTTCATGTCCTTTTCTCAGCCCAAGCAACTCCAGCGTGTGCTCTCCCCTAGTGCTGCTTCCTCCCCTGGCACAATGGCGCAATTATCTCACTAGATTCTCCCCGGAGACTGAATTTCTACTTAATTTCAACTTAAAGGGCCACTGTTTTTAAGTAGAAAAATAAGATCTTACTGAAATGGGTTGGTGACTTTTTTTAATTATTGTTGCCAATCTTCATAAAAAGTTTCTCTGGCTCTTAGTTTTGTCCAAGCCCTTAGGCACTATGCTAAAATATTATAATACGTGCATTGAATATTAACATCACTCTAAAATGCATGGAAATAGAAAACACATAAAGGCAGAAACCTATGTTTCCAAAAAAGAGAACACAAATCACCAATACAATACGAGAGGAGTGGTTGGTTAGATAAATTGGGGGGAAATCTACATGGTGGTACAGTCTGGAAGTATTAAAAAAAATTACAAACAGTTTGTAATAACCTGAGAGAGTGAATGTGAAATGGTGTGGGAAAAATAATTGCTACAAAAATCAGAATGCTAAGTACAGTACAGAAGAAGACTAGAAAGATATAGTTCATGTTGATACTATGGATGAAGAAATTTGTATTTTTTCCTGCCAATGAAGGCTCAAACTTTGGAACAATATTCTGTAGAATCCAGGGTTCCTGCTTACCCCACTCTTAGAGAGTAGACTTTAAGAAAACAACCCAAATGAATATTAATTTATAAACTTTTCAACCTATTTTTGGGACTATGATTTCAACGTTATTGCCAGCTCGGTACATAAGGAATGTAGCAAACATAAATCCACAAATCAGTTAATACTTTTTTTTTTTTTAACCAAATCCTTCATTTTACTTCAGATGATGTTCAGGCATCTTCAGTTCAACAGCATTGATAATTATCCCAGTTTGGGTTTAAAAAGTTGCAAGACTCTTGACAAACAGAGTCACCCTAGTGTTGAATTTGTTGAACTAGGCATAGGGAGCCAAGTTCTATATACGGCCACCACGTCATTTCACTGCCTTCATCTTGAGGAGTCATTAAAGAGCATTTCCTCAGCAATCACTTGAAACCAGCAATTCCATTCTGTGTTACATAAAGCTCTACCCCTGGCCCGGGAGCTATGGAAACAAACAGACTAATGACCTGTGATCGACAGACTCATCTTTCCTTAGACCATATGACAAACCTCCTGGACTGAAAGCCAAAAAAATTTACAGCTTTCCAGGGAAACATGAGATTTGCTTTGACAGTTTCACATAGCTTTATGCTGAAGCCAGACAAAGACCTGAAGTTTCATCTATACTTGCCTTTCCTAGGACCAAGCCTTTTGATGGAAGGAGATCACTGGGAACTATTCCTAGGCCTAGAGGTGTTAGAGGCAGAAACCAGACATAAAAAAGACCACTCTCTCGGACTCTCTGGGAAAATACCTAGGTATCACTGCCCTGGTCTGCTGGTCTCATGTTGCTTGTTTGTCTTCAGCCTTAGTACAAGTGCTGACTCCCCAGCACCGTGTGTTGGGGATCAGGGCTGGGATGGCGACAGAGAGGTGTGGATCGGTGAGAGTGATGCCTGCCTGTACACCACTGGCGGACCTTCTTAGGCTCCAGGCTGGGTTTTGAAATGTTCCACCGTGGTTCCTGCCTGAAGCCCAAAGTCCCGGGCCATGCTCAACTTAGCTTCTCACATTCCCGTCTCTCCAGCAATCTTGCAAGGTAGTATCCTTGCTTCTCTCACAGCTCCAACATAAACAGTCCTTTTTAGCAAAACTTTTACAAGCGTTAGATAGACCTAGTGCCAAGGTAGCTTAGCCAGTTGCTACAGTTAATGTGAAACAAAGCAAGGAAACTGCATAAAAATGAATTTTGTGAATTGGAGCCAGACACAATATATAATGCCCTGTGTACAAACCTCTGTGCACAGGGCTTTGAGAGAGGTAATATTTTCTCCTTCAGAGTCCAGAAGGGTGAGGTCTTTTGAAATGGAAGTCAAAGGCAGAATACAGATTGCACCTAGCAAAAGAGGATGAAACATATTGCTGTGCATACAAAATGCCTTGTCACAGTGGATGATGTGCATGGATATGAAGCAACCAGGAAGGGTTTGGAAGGTGTGATGCATTGGATCAAATGATGATCTTCAGGGTGACTGGAACCTGCAGGGGGGTGGTAGTTGAGAGGAGGTGGGAAAGGTCGAAAGATTAGAAGAAAGAGATCAGTAGAACTAGTTCAAGCTCTTTGCAGATCCCGTATGAAAGCAGGGTCGTCTCGTGATCAGATTCAAGTTTAAGAAAGATCACCATAGCTGAAATGTGCAGAATGAATTGTGCAAAAAAAGAAAATTAAAGGTAGAAGAAAAACCAGTTTCAACATCCAAGGGAAGGATGATCATGCAAGGAGAACTCTGAGGATGTGGCCGTGAAAGCTGAGAGACATATTTGAACTTGGGAGATGTTTGGAAGGTAAAATGGGTAGGATTTGGGTGTTGAGTCAGGGGTCGGAGAATCAGTAAAGGAGTATAAACAGTAGAGGGTGGCAGAGAAGCCTGCCCGGGCAGCCAGGTTTAAGCTGCGGCATCTGCAAGGTAGCACCAAGTCCACAAGCGAAACCGGAAGAAAGGCACATCGGGGTGTTCACGATCAACTCGGGCTACGGTTGTTGCTGTCAGGTACCATCCAGTCGGTTCTGACCCAGATCAGCCTGACGCACCACAGAACGAAACACCGCCGAGTCTCCACCCCTGCTCACAACTGTTCCTATGCTCCAGCCCATTGCTGTCGCCCCCAGGGTCAATCCGGCTCCTTGAAGGCCTTCCTCTTGGTCGCCTTCCTTCCATTTTCCCAAACACGACGTCCTTCTCCGGGGACCGGTCTCTCCTGACAACATGTCCAAAGTATGTCAGACAGGAGCTCTCTGGCCATATTTCTTGTAAGACACATCAGCTTGTCCTTTTAGTCTATTTATTTATTTTCTTATCGAAAAGGACAAGCCAGCTTATGGTAGGTTGAGTGAACAAGATCCTCAGAAAATCCTTTGGATAGTCTTATTTGGAGAAGCGGGAGTCTACAGGGGCGCGGAGCCAAGCGGGAATGTCCAGGAGGATGCGGCAAAGGAGCGTTTTTCCTGTGTGGATGCTCCATTCAACCCGAGCATCGGCGCACCTTCATTATGTCGTCACTTCCTAAAACCAAGTTCAGGAAGAGGCCAGCATGTCACACTACATGTCATGATGGGAAGGTCAAGCTACCGGCGTGGAAATGGAGGCAAAGAATCTCCAGAGCAGCCTATCTGTGTGCCAGGCCCGGTGTTGAGCACTCTGCATGTGTGTCACCTGACTCTAACGACAAGCCTCGTAAGAAAGCCCTCTTTACCCCCACGTTCCAAGGTGAAGAGCTGAAACTTGGGCTCAAGGACTACCCCTTTGCGGTCCATTCTTAGTCCAACCCTCTTTACGTCGTGCTAGGCACTTGACTCAAGTGTGTGGTTGCAGAATTGTTGATTTGATTCAAATTCATCTGAAAGTTCAAGGTCCTTTGAAAGTCCTTCGAAAAATCTGTTCAGTGGTGTCCAAAACAGCTTGAGTCTGTGAATCAACTTCTCAGCTATACATGGAGGAAATCGAAATTGAGATGAAGCATCGCTGATGAAAATCATTATCTGAACTGAGAGGTGTTCTTCAGTCTAGCCTCATAGCCATCCCTGGTGGCACTTGGTTAAGCACGTGGCTCCCAACGGAAAGGTTGCTGGTGGCAACTCAGGAAATCGGAGCAAACGGCTTCCCTAAACTTTTGTTGCCTTAGAAATCTGTGGGGGTGGTTCTAGTCTGTCCCATTGGGTCACTGAGGTGGATGGAACCCTATCAGATTTTTTAAAGGGCTGCATGTAGAATAGGACCCTTGGAGACCTAAAGAGTTCCTTGATGAGATCCTAACCGTAAGATCCGCAGTTTGAATCAACCAGCTGCTTCTGGGCAGAAAAGCGGAGGCTTTCTACTCCAGTCTCAGGGAAACGGAAAGGGGCTATTCTACTCTATCCTCTAGGGCAGCCGTTCTCAACCTGTGGGGGTCAAACGACCCTTTCACAAGGGTCACCCAATTCATTACAGTAACAAAATGACAGCAATGAAGTATCAATGTAAGTAATTTTATGGCTGCGGAGGGGCGCCTCACACCACAGGGGAACTGTCTGAAAGGATCACCGCATTAGGAAGGTTGAGAACCGGTGTTCTAAGGCTATGTGTCAGCAGGGAGTGATAGGATACAGACTGGATCCTAAAGGCACATAGGTGCGAAAGCACATAAACATCTCTTTGTCGATACTGATTGCCGCTTGGAAAGCTAGATTTCCAAAGTCGGGTCAAAGGAAATCTATTCACGACGTCCCTTTCAGCGGCCTCCTGTCTGTTTTAAGCTTTTTCAAAGGCGACCCTACTCCATTGCCATCACGCCAGTGTCTCCCGCAGGATCTCCGGGAACCGTTCCCTGGACCATCGTCTCCGCAGTCGCGGCGCGGCCCGGCCCCCGCACGCCGTGCCCAGAGCGCGCGAGGCTTTCCCGTGTGCCTTTGTGAACCCCGTGTTCCCCGCGCCGGGCGAGCGGGGGCCGTGATGTCACTGTGTCAACAGAGGAGGGGGGGGCGGGGGCGCCAGTCCCCGCGGAGATGGCCCGGGCCGAGACGCGCCGCCCCGGGGCGGGGGCCGGGGGCCGGCGGCGTGGGATCGGCGGAGATGTCGCAGCCCCGAGGAGGACGCCTGACGGGCCTGGGGCGCTCCGCTGGGGGCGGGGGCCTCTCCGGGCGAATCCCCCTGATTAGCCAGGCACGACTTCGGAGGTGTCAGGGACACGCCGCTGTGTGCCAGGCGAGCCTGGCTCGGAGAGGTCCTCCCCGCCGGGCCGCCGGGCGGCTCTATCTGGGGTCGGTGGCAGCCCGCCCGCCGGCGCGGTCCCCTCCTGACAGGCCCTGGCCAATGTCCCGCTGCGGCGGCGGCGCTCTGTGTACATTCGCTTATCTGCAGCCGCGCCGGCGGCCGCCTTCGGCAGCCTGGCTCCGGCGCGGGCTGGGGGACGGCCCGGGCCCGGCCTGGCCCGCCAACTTCCTGAGCCCCGACAGCAACCCACAGCTCCGGGGGCCGCCGGACCGCTGGTTCCCTTCCGACCCGCGCGCGCCCGCGCGCTCGCGCCGGGGCCGGGGGTCCGCAGGGCTCGGCCTCCGGGGCCAGGCGTCCTGCGGCTCAGCGAGGCGCGTCCGAGCCGGCGGCCGGCGCTCGGCGGCTAATTCATGGCTCATGACTCATTCGCAGGCTCCTCTTCCAGTGACAGGCGGGACAGTTGCCGGTTATTTGTGGTCCCCCCGGCTTTCATTTTGCTATAATTAAGCAGTCATTTGAGGGTCATTTCATACCCGTTAGAGGTTGCCCTGTTTTAATCATGTTCTAAGTTGCAGAGGGGGAGGTGGGAGTAGAGGGGGGCAAGCGGGGGCCTGGAGGTTGGGAAAGAGGCGTGGAGGGCAAGGGGGTAATGGTCCCTGAGAACTCGTGCACTTTTCATAATTCTTTCCGTGACAGGCCCCGGTGTGAAGCCTCCTTGCAGGGTGAGTGGCTCCCGCGCAGGCCTGATCTGCTCCTCCATCCCTGATGCCAAAGGCCTGCCGGAAAGAAGAGGTCTGGCCATTCTTGGAGCCAGATGCTAGATGTTCCCCGTCCCCCCCTGGCACCACACTAATCATTCTCTTTAATCACTGTGGCTTTTTAATGAGGCCAAGTAGGTATTTGTGGAGCCGTCTACCCTCTAAACGCTAATGCTTGATAAGTCGTTTATTGCTTATTTATCGGTGGGCTTTCCATGGGCCAAACACAAGAGAGGAAGCAAGACTAAAAATGAGTCTGGAGTTGAGGAGGAGGACAAAGTCAACCTGTCTTCAGGCCTTTTGATGGGACCAACTCCTCTTTGAAAACGTGAGCCCCATCAGACGGAAGAACAACCAGAGTCAGCCTGATTTTGTGAAAAGTTATTAGTCATCATTTACCTCCCTCCCTGCACTTACTTCTCTGGTTAGCTTCCTTATCTCTGGCTAGCGCGTGCAATTTCCATTCCGAGGTTCACCCTCCATTGTTTCATGAAGAACTCTGGTTTTGTTACGCAGAGGTCCAGAACGAAAGAGCTGGAAAGGGATAAAGAACAGAAACCAGATTTCCAGTCACTAAGACCGGTGCCCCGAGCTTAAGGCCCCAGCCTCAGGGGGAGTTAACCATGGAGTAAGCCGCTGTGTTAGATGTGCAGATCAGAAAACTCAACCTGAAGTTCCACTTTGTAGCAACTCGGCAGGGCTCAGTTAAAGGCACTCCCTGGGTGTCCAGCCCTGTCATTTTTACAGAGTCTTTCATCCTGTGGAGGCACCGGTAAGTTCCAATGACCACTCTTTGGAATCACTAACCTTTGGGGTACCAACAGGAACACTTAACAGACTATCAGGGCACCTTAGTAGACATGTAAACCGAACATCCACTCCCACTGAGTCAATTCAGACGCATGGCAACCCTGCTTCCAAGGGTTCCAAGACTATACATCTTGTGAGGAGTTGACAGCTTTGGAAAAGATAGTGAGTTCGAACCGTGGACCTTACAGTTGATCCCACACTTATCCCCCAACACCACGATGTTTCCCTAGTAGCCGTGTTGTTGCTGGAGTCCCACAGCAGATGGAAACACCGCCCCGTCCTGTGCCATCTTCATAATTGTTCCCATGCTTGAGCTTGTTGTAGTCACAGTGTCCATCTCTGGTGGATGCATAAGTTGCCTTCCACAGAGAAGACAAGATCTTAGAAAACCTGACCCCCTCCCGCCCAAAAAAGAGAGGAAAACGCCTGGGGGAGGGGGGGTACATACCAAGACAAGATTCCACAGACGAGGGGGAAAAATGAATCAATTGATCAGTGAGTATGTCATATTCATTGATGTTAGTTAGTCTCCGGTGAGCTTCAACAACTGGACACAGTGTGTACCAGCAAACAAACAAAGGCCCGGTCTTGCTTCGATTCCACGATGCCTGGCTGGTATGCTCCACGCTCTGGTGGTGCCATTGCATAGCTGGACTGCCTTCAGCAGTGGACACTCATCTTCTAGCACGATACTGTCCCGAACTGATTTTCTGAAGTCCATGTCCACGTCTTTCTTTTCAGTCTCCCTTCTAACTTAATCTAGAAGCTCTTCTGGAACTTGTCCGCCATGGCTATTCTGCTGGTATTTGTAGTACCAGAGGCATAGTTGCCAGCACTGTGGCAACTTGCAGGCCACTGCAGTATGATAAACTGACGAGAAAGTGGTGACAATATTCATCGGTGGGACTTTCAGATTGTTTTCTACCAAAAAAGGAAAGAAAAAAGAATGACACACTAGTACAGGTAGCAACATAAATAAACCTCAAAATAGTATGCGAAGTGACAAAATCCATTCATAAAAGACTACCCAATTCACTGTATGATTTCATTCGTTGGAATGGTCAAGATTTGCCAAATCTGTAAAAGCAGACTAGAGGATTAGAGGTTGTCTTCGGCTGGAGAACCTGGGGTGACGGGGATGAAATTTATTTTGGGGAAAGTGAAATGCGCTAAAATTGATTGTGGTGATGGCTGAACAACTCTGTAAATATGCTAAACAGCTTTGAGACACACCTTTTGAATGGATGGGTCTGAATAGGATGTGAATTAGACCATAGCAACTGTATCACCAAAACAGTTTTGAAAAGGTTAAATAGAAACACACAACAAGGAAGGAGTGAAAGGAAGGTCCCACTGAAAACTCAGTTGGCTCCGGCAACCGCTCCTTTCTCCTGACCCATACCCACAGCGCAGGGACTTGGTCTGGCACGCCACTTGGTCCCCATACCCTGCTGACCCCTGTTGCTCAGGGAAAGCCCTCAAAAGTCACTTGCTCATAGAAAAGAAATCACAAATCACCAGAAGAGTTTAGTTCACCTCTGTTTCGTCATCTTTGTCCAGTGATCGCCCCTTTGGACTAGTATTTATGAATCAACTAATAATGATAGGGGAATAAATTATTTCTTTTATGCCAGGCACTAAATATAATTGTCTCTAATATTTTTAAAGCTTAGTCATGGAAACCCATTGAGCCCATGCCTGCCTGGCTCCCAAAGCCTTAGTCCATTATCTCACACTTACTTCAAAAAACACTGAAGACAAAGGCAAGGAGAAGCATGAATGGCCGTGAATAGACAGTCAGCCACAGTCCTCTATACAGGATACCGAAGTACCGAATGTGGTTTCTGTGTTAGAACAGAAAGAAATATCAGAAGCATATCACTGGAGCAGCTATGAATTTTTCGATTAAAGTTAAATTGCAATTTGAGTATTATGTACCTAGCTTTAGCACAGTTCTGGGAAGAGTTACAAAACCATTCAACCTAGGAGCTTATAGTCCATCAGCTATAAAGCGCTGGACTCCTGAGACCGCTTCCAAAAATGGAGACGTTAGTTTGGGGGGAATGTTAATTAAAAAGAAGAAGAAGTCCCAGAGCTCGATGAACCAAAACAAAACAAAATCAAAAGCGAAGCAGCTGCTGTGGACTCACTCCTGACTCCTGGCAATTTGAAAGAGAATCCGACTGAGCGGGGCGGGACTCCATTGGAGTGTCACCCAACCCCTCACTCCCAGCCAGGCCGCCCTGGCTCATCATGAGCCTCTCGGCAGAGCAGGCATCCCTTGTGAGTTTCTGAGACCATCCATCTCTAAGAAAGTTGAAAGCCCAGCTTTTCTCCTGAGAAGGGGCTGGTACTTTTGCACTGCAGACTTTCTGGGGCTGATTACTTGCAATGGATTTCCAGGTCTTTCTTCCAACCTGCCTCCAGATTGACTTACACGGTAACTACTCCCACCTCCAAGGGACTCCAGGCCACCTAAATGCCTACTGCTCAAATACTGGTTGCAGCCAGTCAAATCAAAATCCACCCAGACTCATGGAAGGTGGCGGTGGTGTGGGCATGGCTTGGGTCACATGGCTCTGCATTAAGGAAGGGGGTCAATATTTCTCACTCGGTGATTCATAATTCCAGATCTATATTTTAGCCAGGTTTCAGACTAATTACTGTATTATTTTATGCATTTTTTGGATGGCACTTTAGAGTATCAGCTGTCTTACCTGTTCTTACCCTGGACAGACACAAAATCAATGGTTACATTCATATATGTGTGTATATATGTATATATATATAATTTATAATAAATAACTCACATTTTATAATTGGTGGAAAAACCAGATAACTCCCTAACTTACTTACTGAAATTCTCCTAAAAGTTCCATAAAAATATCAAGAATTAAGCATATTTTAGAAATTCTCTGATGTTAAATACATACTTCAAGTTCTACATCAAAATGGGTAGTGTGATATTCCTTCTGTTTAAAAAGAGCGATAACAACAAAAACAGAATTACCTATAGCTAAATCTCAAGAAGAGTCTGAAAAAGCCCAAAGTGTTAAAAAAAAAAAAAAGCAGTTTCTCTCACTCTTTCTCTTGCTCTCGCTCCTGCTCCGGCTCTCACCCTCATGCAAGACTCAGGAAATGGCAGTCCACCCATCAAGGCTGTGGTGCTTCAAGGAGCTGCACTCAGGTGTTTGGACTGTGCCTGGGTGCTGCTGCCTCAAGAGAACCCCATCCACCCCTAATCGTATGTGGTTGTCACCCTCTAGTGGATGATGTACCACAAGTGTTGGCAGTCTCCAGTGGGGGACAAACGTGAATGCCATCCAAGACTGTCCAGAGAAGACGGGGCCAAGACACTTCAGTCTTACACACATACTTCCTAAGAAAATGAGCGTTCAGGGTTATTGTGTTTTTCTTTTGAGTCTCCGTGCTCTGTTTCTTTTAATTCTGTGTTTGTGTTTCCTACAAGTGTTATGGCGTTTTCAAAAACAACACATATTACCTGCAGGTCAATTTCACCTCCAACCGAATGAAAAAAAAAAGAACGAAAAGTTCATTGCCATCCGGACAATTCCGATGCACAGCAATCTTACAGAACAGAGTCAAATAGAACTTTGGGGTTTGGTGTCTGTCAGTCTTTTGGAAATTCTTATCTCTGTTCTCTCACTGGGGTGGGGGTAGGAGGCTCGAAATGATGACCTGGTGGCAGCCCTAAACATCACCCACTATGCCACCAGGACTTCTTAAAGGGAGGCCTGTGAGGAACTGTTGGTCCCAAGAGATTTCTATACCCCCAACTGACTGGCCTGGCATGCTTTGTTTTCCATCTATAGGTCTCTTTAATATGTTCAACTACTTCGCCAGTAACTTCCCTTGGAAGTCCAACGTTGAATGATTTGGTCTTCCCAGGAAAGCTGCAAATACATAAACTTTGCCTCAATATTCATTGTGTAAGGAATCTAAATATAAGTCCTTAGACGTCTGCGGCAGCATTTTTAGAAAGAGCAATCATTATTCTTGTAGTCTCTTAAGTCTTGAAAACGCAATGCCAAGTATTGGGCTGGGAATAAAACCCTCAAAAAATGAAGTATGGATCTGAATTCTTTAGGTGTTAAGACTCAATGCAATAATGCGATTTTTCTGTGCCCATCTTACTCACGAATTAAAGAATAGCACTTCAGAAACTAAAAAATGTACTGCCCCCAAATAAATTCTGTCTCATAGGGCCCATCAAACATAGCAGAATTGCCCCTTTGAGTGTCTCAAGCTGTAAATCTCTCTGGGAACAGATAGCCTGATCTCTCTCGCAAAGAGTGGCTGGTGCATTTGAACTGCTGATCTTGCAACAAGTAATCCACTACACCCAGTTAGCCCTTTCTACAGATAGGGGGAAATTGGATTTCGACACCATAAAGCCTTTATTTGAAGGAAGGATTGTGAATACATGTCATACTTCACATTCTCAAAAACCTACACTTGTTGGCACTTGACTTTTCTGGGTGAGAACCTGCCAAAAGAAATGATTTCTCCAGAAAGCAAATATGATTTCCTGAAGATCTGTGTACTTACCAGAAGAGGAGCTGAAGGCTGGAAGTCGGGGGTGATCTTGGTTCTAACTGTGAGGTCAGATGAAAAGTAGAACAATTCGGATGAACCCCCCCGCCCCGCATATCGAGTTAATCAAGAAAGGAATTGAGGGTTGGTGGGCGTAGTTGGGGTCACTAGCATGAGCCGAGATCTCCAGCTCCCCAACTCCCCAGCTGCTTCTCTTTCCCCATGGTCCAGGAAATGACTTCACAGCCATAAGCTTGGTTCGTTGGTTTTAAGAGTAATTAAATAATAATTTTTAAAGTCTACACAAAGTTCTTTTCAAGTTAATGTAATGGGATTTGGGTTACTTATCTTTATATTTTCTATGACCACCTCCTTTTCTCATTGTCTGTGTTCAGTACTTAATATGATTTTAAGTCGTGTGCTGGAAAACTCAAACATGGTCTATCTAATCCTGGCTTTTCTTAAATCTTTCCATTGATCATTACATGGGCAGAATGCAAAGCAAGCAAACAAACAAAAAGCCTTTGTAGAAACACTATTCTTCTGGAAGGAAGAATTTATTACCCAACGTCCTTCATTTCCAGCAACTGAAACAGACTCTATCTGATCAAACCTCAGAGTTTACTATAAGAATCTAAGAACTGTGCAGCACACAGTGCCTGGAGAGCCAGGCTGAAGCTTTCCGAAGGGTGGAAAAATGCCTCACACCATGCCCCAAACTTACCCAAAGACAAAGAAAGAAAAGACCACAAAAGCTTGCGCTGACAACAGGCAATGGATGTTCCAGTTTGTAGGTCCTGGCCTTGATTCCTTCCCCAGCATTTCAGCATCTTACTATTTCTGACTAGTGTCCTGACCTTCTAAACACGGATGTGCTCTGACCATCACCTTGACCACAAAATGGATTTCTTGGAGCCCTCTCGCTCAAGTTGTTCTCTTCCAAGTGCCCCTGATAGGAGGTCAGTGATCCATTGACCTCTGCTCTCATGCCTGGGCCCACAGAGCCCATTGGAGGAACAGCCAACTTTCTATGTGGTAAAAGCTTTCACCTGGTCTCCTTTAAACCATAAGGAATGAGGAAGAATCATTTCGTGCATTATAAATGAATTCATGTATACTCAGTCATAAGTCCTAAGACTCGGAGTTCCTTCTTTCATGAAGGAACTTGGTATGTCAGTAATTTCATATTCGCCAGTGATTTCATTTCTTTCCAGGGACATCAGAATTACTCATCATGGAAATCCAGGAAGCTGGCTGCCATCAGCTGAGTGCCATCTGTCCCAGGAATGGTTGCAGGTGACCTGGGTCGTACACAGAGCCTCAAGATTTCCTAGCTGGGTGATCCTGGTTAATTAGCTCCTTCGTGGAGTGTCACTGCCCTTTTTCACATGGACATCATAGTGACCTGAACACCAAGGATGAAAGACGTCACCCCGTGTGATGATACTCTGCATTTGGTAGAAATTACTGGGATTGACCTTTATGTCTGAGTGGTTCTGCCTGCCATGAGCAGAAAATGGGGCAGTGGCTCGCCTTCCCTCATGGGTTTGTTCGCCCTACATGGACATAGATGACATAGTTCGCTGGCATAAAAGACTACACGTTATTTATTAAACTTGATTTGAGGTTAACCATCATTCTCCTGGAGTCGCTCACTTCATTTTCGGCCCTGGCTGAGCCATCGTGGTTCCCCGTGCTTCCCTCCTCTCCTTCGGTGCGTGTGTGAGAGGCAGTTTTCAACAGTCCGTACCGTGCCTCTGCCTCTTTCACAACACGATTCATTGACATAGCCTTTCGCAAGCCAAACCAGGGTAGTTTGTGAAACACTACACCAGGAATACTTGAATCGTACAGACTTTTTTTGTTTTCTAAAAGTTGCATTGACATAAAATTCACATACCGTGCCACACAATACTTTAAGCACGCGAAAAAAGAGTTGTGCCATCATGACTGCCATCAGTTTCATCATGTTAGACTCAGCCTTGTACACATGATGACTGACTCCCTACTCCCCCAACTTCCCGTACCAGAACTCCAGGAAATTCTTCATCCAATACCGTCTCTACAGATTTACAAATCCTGGATTCCAAACTTTAAAAATCATACCAAACCTCCCCCCCTCCCCCCTAAAACCCCAACCCCAAACACTGAAAAACCTCAATCCTAAAGAAGGCAGAAAATAACAATTTTAACCAAACTGTAAATCCATTTTCCGCTGTCCTCTGAGGGCAGAACTTTTCACCTTCCTGCTCAGGGGTCACAGGGGATTGCTCAAAGAAATGATAGATTTCAAAAGTACTTTTCATCCATGGGTTTTGGTGCATTTATTAACTTTCTAAAAAACAATTATGGACATTGATCCTATGTCCTTGGCGTCTCCAAGGATTAATGCTAGAGGGACAAATGTAGACATTTCTCAATGAGTAGTTCTCCTCAATCTCTCGCGGTGCAGTTCCTTTAACAGGCAGGAATGCAGAAATGGGATTTTCTAAAACATAGGTATTTACAAAAGTTGCTTTTCCTTTACGAAACTTTGGCAACACGTGGTACTTAGGAACTAGTTCATTTGTGGTCCTTTGGGACCACAAATGATTGTCACCTTAAAGCAGGCTCTTTTCACTCTGACGTTTACACCTAGTCTCCCTCTCCTCTCGCCCCCCACCCCCACCCCAAGATGACCCATGGACTGTCTTCACGTTTGCCATCTCCAATAGGTCAGAGCCAGCAGCACTAAGGCTTGAGGATTCTCCCTTCCAGACACATATCTGTTTTATATTTGGTTGAGAGTACTCTATATTGGTCAGATAATAAAATGTGAATAATGGAGACACAATGTTTAAGGTATGATCTAATACTTTTGCTTTTCCAATTTGAATGGACATTTAAAATCTCATGCACATTCTTTAACGTTTGCTATCAAAACGGAGAAGAAAATGTACAGGCGTTAATGTAAGAACAATAACTCAAATGGCTGAGTGCAAGGTAAGTCTCCTTCCTTGAACAGTTCAGCTGCTATCAATTATTGCTCAATTTAGCTCTGTTTTTCCTTATCAAGGCCAAATCTGTTTCTAGAGTGAGTTCTCCAGTGAAGCTCTGTAAATTTATAGTGGTGGTGCCGGCTTACCCTGAAAGCCTGCCAAGTCATTCTGTTCTTTCCACACTGGGTGTTAATGGTGTTTTAAAATAGTTGTTTATTCTAATTATCCTTGTTAGGATTTTATCTCTTCCTCTGCCCTGTAATTCTTAGGGAGATTATATTCCCCTTATCTGCAGTACTTGTTGTCTATCACCTTTTGAACACCTATGTTTGGAGAATCGTCTCATCTCTTTGTGGAAGAAAATACAAAATTCATTTCTCCAGCCACCTTTGTAGGTTATAAATTAAATTCAATGCCCTAAGAAGTGGGGGACGCATATACTGAGATTTGAGTAAAAAAGAGCTCTTTGCAAGACGTTCTCTTTATAACGACAACATTCAAAATATCCCAGAGCCTCTTTAGCGTGGACAAATGGTTGCCCATAAAGCTATGATATGTACCATCAGCAATTTGAAACCTGCTCTTCTGGGGAAGAGACCCATTTTTCTACTCCGGTTAACAACTATGGTCTCCAAAACCCATGAGGTGGTCTCATTCCACCCTGTCTCATAGGGTCCCTATGAATCAGCCTCGACTCGATATCAGTGAGATGAAAATAATAATCATGACGTCAATCATCACACATTGCCTTTTGAAATTAATAGTTTCGCCAGCCATTGTCATAGTGTGGTGGTCATGTATATGTGATGTCAATTTCATGATGGGGATGTAGGGGTGGAGTCTAGCCTGTTAATCTGGAGATAGCCATTGAGTAGCCAATGAGGCCTCTATGTGGGCATGGCTTTCTCCCGAGACTTCTGGGAAGTCTTGTGGTATTTTCCAATTGGAGAAGAGAGACTTGACTCACTCTCTCCTGGAGACAAACTACTGACAAAACAAGAAGACAGCATCTGAGGAAGTGGAGGAGCCGGAGGAGAAGTCACACGGCCTTACCCTGATGGAGCCAGACCTCTGACGCTGGAGAAGCCATGTGAAGACTCTGCCAGCGTTGAGTTACTTTTACCACCACTGGATGCTGTTGATGGACCCTGAGCCCTGGAAACAAGGAGCCATGGGGAGACCCCTGCCAGGGCTGGGGTGCTTCGACTGCGCGTGCTTTGTGAGTCGGAAGGAGACTTTGTAGACTGGTATCAGACATATGGGCTAATGTTGCATTTATGACCTTGGACTGGACTGGGCTGGGATGTTTCCTCAATGTTCCATTCCTCTTGTGCATAAACCTTTCTCTTATATCCATATGTGCGTCTACGAATTTGTATCTCCAGTCTACCCGGACTAGCACACATAGCATGGTTATCTAAATAAAGCATCAAATCAGGCTCAGTGCAGTTGAGGCGATACTGATGCATGCTGCCCCTCCTGTGGGTTTCTGAGGC